>JANUWG010000457.1:0-11785 GCA_025175695.1 Eugenia klotzschiana
TTCCTTTTCTCAAAATGAGGAAAACATTTTCACCCCTTTTGAAAGAGTTTTTTTTTCATAGGGGGAAAACGTTTTTTGAGACTAGCTTGTTTTTTGCCCTCAAATGCCGGAAAATCCAGAAAACATTTTTCGGAAAGTTATTTTCCGCTCCGTTTGCTTTTCTGAAAACTAAATTATTTAAAAAATATTTTTCTAAAAATGATCGCTTGCATCGTTTGAAATAATTAGTCTTGTAATGAACCACTTATTTAATTATAGGTATAAGAAACAAAAAAGAAAAAAAAAAGAAAGAAAAAGTGAATTTTCTGTCTTCACAAATGGTATCTTATCTGCATATCCTAGCCACAAGTGGAGTCCAAGAGTTCCATCCCAATGTTGATATACTCAATGATATGGAAAAAAAAAATGTTCTCTTCATGTAGAAAGCGACAGCGGATGTTCTTCCCTTCCCATTGCTTTCCCTATTGCAACTGAAAAAGCACGTGCCAACAAAATCTTTTTGCCCCCCCTATGTACACTTGTTTTCGCGCCATGTGAGGAGAGTGAAAGTGGGTTCTACAATCTCTCTCTCTCTCTCTCTCTCTCTCTCTCTCTCTCTCATTTGGAGAATAAAATGAAAATGACTACCCCAAAATACCAAACGAAAAAGTTCATCTCCAAGTGGTGCAAATTCATGGATACACATATACTTAATTTCTTAAAGTGCAGATTCTTTTCATGATGAAAAAGATCACCTTAAAAGAGTTTAACTCCGGATTGATACGAAATCCCATTAACGGTGCGGATTAGGTTTGAGATTTTGTGGGATCACTATGATCCTGAAAAGATTTGAACCCAGGACGTCTAGCTCTGATATCATATTAGATGAATGCATAGTTAAATATCTAATTATTTTATCACTAGGTCAAATAAGATTCAAAATCCGATCGGTGGTTGAATAAAGTGATTTATTTACAACTAATGATACTGTGGTGGGCGAACCCGTATCGTGTCTTCAACCCCAATGTATCCTCAAATCAATAAGCGGAAATTCAAATTACCGCAGATATTTTTTCTCGCCAAAGACAATCGCTTTAGTCATTTGATTGCATCATGCTAGCAGTCCAAACTATTTCTTTCACGCAATAATAGGGTATGCGTATGTTTCTGCCTAATCATGCATGGAATCACTGAGCACATCAATTTCGCGTTAAATTTGTAACCATCTGTAGTATTGGAGCTTCTCATTAATACCCGAATCTTTCTGGACTTTAGTTTTCGGGTCCTCGTAGGAATGGAATCCATCCACTATCAGAAGCTGGCAAAATCACAAAGGCGGTAAGTTGAGGTAAAAGACGGGAGATGTCTGCATCTCGTGTGCAAAAGTGATGCCACTTTTGAAAACCCTAACAATGGCTTCAGATTCTCAGAACCCTTTTTTGTATATACGTTGATTTGATGGCAAAGTTTTAGAATCGTGCGGAACATATTGTTCTCTCCAATCCTTTGGTATTCGCTCATGCCGAAAGGACTTGAAACCTGATATGAATGGCATAACACTTTGATGGGAAGGGAGTAATGAGTACTGGTTTTCAAACATCACCAAGATCAGCTTATGTATTGGGCTTCTACGTTGTCCATATGAATAATCGTTTTTCTTTTTTCATTAATGAAAGGATGGGAGACGGCGATCAACGCCGGCTGTTACTCTAGACATTACCATAAAAATCTTCCTCTAGCTATGCAATGCCCGATTTGGGTCATAACTACTCAGCATCACCGTCGACCCAAAAGTCTGAGGCTGGCAAGGCAATCACTGTAGCCTCAAGTAAGGTGCCGGGAGTCGGAAAGTCCCTCCACACGTGATATGCCACATCCCATCAATTCAGCATGAGCCGTTCGGATGTTCATTCGTGACTTGAATTGAACTCGTGAATTCGTGGAACATAGTTGAACATCTTTATATATCACCAGGCTGATCATCAAATATGCTAATACTATTTTGTATTATACATAGGAAAGTTAGAATTATGCAAATTAAGACTTTATTTGTCTCGCGAAAAAATAAATTATTCGAAAATTATTTTTCTAAAAATTATCACTTGTATCGCCCGAAATAATTAGTCAATAAAAAAAGTTTTCATTATAAATTAGATTTTATACCTAAACAATTTCAATGGATAATAAATTTCTTTTTTGTTTATCGATTTTTATAAAAATATAAAGAATGATTTAAAAAAAAATATTTTTCGAATCATTCATTTTTTATGAAATAAACGGATCGTAATTTTCAACATAGAGACATGCACAAGTCTAGGTTTTTAGCCGCCATTTCTGCTAAAGGGTTTTTGTCGTTAGCTATCTTGTGTTAACCTAAATGTGCTATGCTATATGGACTAGAGTGAAATTGATTAATAAAGGACGAGGAACATATCCCCGTAAAAATGTGAATTGCCTAATTATCCGACGAGAAAAAGACAAAACAAGAAAGAATGAATGAACCACATCTTTAAGAGAGTCAATTCTCATTGGTTTCAACTACGTAGCCATTTTGACCCCCCAAAAAAAAAAACTTTGTAGCCACCTATATATTATCAAATCAAGATTGCGCATTAAATTCGAGTTTCGACAAGTGCAAAAAAGGAATGAAAAGGTTTATTATCCCGATCTTAATTAACGGGGAAAAAAAAATCAATAGGACGAGGATTGTACGGTTTTCACCAATTAGGCTTGATTTCCAAAGGATTAATATCACGAAAAACTTCAAATTGAAATATCTGTGACAAATTTATTCCAAACTAATTTTTTGACGATAAAAAATTTTAAACTGACACACTTATGAAAAATTTATCCTAAATTATTTTTTCGACTGCCAAAAATCCCAAACTGGTATGTTTGTGACAAATTTACTCTAAACTAATTATTTTAACCACAAAAAACTCTAAATTGGTACACACATATGACAAATTTACCCTTCTTTAGTTTCTATTAAATTGGATTAATACCACAAAAAACACCAAATTGATACAATAGAGGGTAAAAACCCAAAAAGTGTACATATGAAAATTGTCACATGTCATTCAACTCAGCAATTTGACGATAAAATTTACTGAAAACTACCGAAAGGTAAATTTATCACGAGTATATCAGTTTGGGTTAAATTTATCAAAGGTGTACCAGTTTATGATTTTTGGTGATTAAAATAATAGTCTGGGGTAAATTTGTCAAAGGGTGTATCGGTTTGAGGTTTTTGTGATATTAACCCATTTCCAAAAGCATAGGCACACAACCGCCACAATTTTCCTTCCTTATTTTTTTTGGACAAAATTCTTTCCTTAATTTAACTATTATTCTTTCCTTATAAACGAAAAACATGAATATTTTTCAAAAATGTGAATCAGGACCCTTGAATCATCCAAAAGGTCCAGTCCAAGATTACGTGATCTTTCAATCCACGGTTGGTATTTTTCCATCTCTTTTGCAAAAAAGGACATTTTTCTTTTTGTTTTCTTGGAGAAACACAAGATTCCATCCATGGCTTCTCTAGTTTCAAATCTTACCCTACTTTTAATGAGTCGTGTGTGCTCAGAATCGGCAAATGTAAAAAATTTCTCTTGTTGAAAAAGAAAATCCGACATTCCTCCCACCTTATGAGACACGTGTCAAGAAAAAAATTATAGAATCGTGATCTTGAAATCAGAAAATGCTCAAATCATTCACTCCCGTTTTCACCACCGTATCTTTCCATTCTTCCCATTTCGACCCCCCATTCTCCATGGTTATATAAACACCCCCCACCTCTCTCTCCCTGCATCAACAACTCCACATCTTTGATTTCCTCTCATATCATATCTTCTTCCCTTCTTCCTATCATCTCTTTCCTTCGCCCTCTCTTTTCTTGAACTGATAAGATGGCGCCACCAGTGGAAACAACCGAAGCAGTGAGCGGCGGCAACAATGATGTGATCGTCGCCGGCACTGTGCAGAAGAGGGCGTACGTCACCTTCTTGGCTGGGACCGGCGACTACGTGAAGGGCGTGGTCGGCCTGGCCAAGGGGCTGAGGAAGTCGAAGTCGGCGTACCCTCTCGTCGTGGCATGTCTGCCCGACGTGCCGGAGGAGCACCGTCAGATCCTCGAGTCGCAGGGCTGCATCGTCCGTGAGATCGAGCCGGTGTACCCACCCGAGAACCAGACCGAGTTCGCCATGGCCTATTACGTCATCAACTACTCGAAGCTTCGCATTTGGGAGGTACTATTCTCCGATGTTTTTGGATTCGTGGTCATGGAAATGAAAATCTTGACATAGACTTCTGCTATTAGTTTTGTTTAAAAGTCCTTTTTGAAAAAAAAAGGAGGGAAATTCCTGTTTAGAAGCCCTTTTGGAAAGGTTGTTCACAATATCTTCACAGGATTCAATTAATCCTTTGATGGATTTATTATAACCTTGACAAGTTTTTTTTTTCCTCGCATATTCACTCTTGTTTTCCTTTTCCAAACAAAATATTCGGCGCATGACAACGACTTGATCGAATTTTGTCGGTTCTCGGCTCGCAGTTTGTGGAGTACTCGAAGATGATATACTTGGATGGAGACATCCAAGTGTTCGAGAACATTGACCACCTCTTCGATGCGCCCGATGGCTACTTCTACGCCGTTATGGACTGCTTCTGCGAGAAGACCTGGAGCTCGTCCCCTCAATACAAGATCGGGTACTGCCAACAGTGCCCCGAGCGAGTGCCGTGGAACCTGGAGCTCGGCCCACCACCACCGTTGTACTTCAACGCGGGCATGTTCGTGTACGAGCCCAACCTCTTGACTTACGTTGACCTGTTGGAGACCCTCAAAATCGCCCCTACCACCTCATTTGCTGAGCAGGTATACCAAAAAACCCTAATCAATTGCTTCCATTTTAAACGTGCTAATTTGCGCTGCCAAATTGTCGAATATAGATATGTTTAGGCGTAAAACGTGACATATCGAAATATTAGACCGCTTTAATGGAGCCAAAAATTTGAGGATGTCGATATAGCTCTTGGATGTACCCTAGTCTCTAGCCACAGGACATCGTTGCCTGCATGATTGCGCCTTCATTAAACTCTAATAAGAGTGGTTCAGTCTCTCCCAAGTCACACTCAACCATGTCCATTTTGTATTTGAAAGAAGCTTCTCAAAGTCCGACTCAACGGGTACATAAACGATTTGTACCGTTTAAAATTGCGAGCATCATTAGTTCTGAGCAACATGACTAGTTTGTGCATGCAATCTAGTCGCATATACATATATAACGCCTGCAACAGCTACACCAGACTTGCTTGCCAGACTGTCTCAACTATAATTGACCCTAATCTTGTACTAATGGGAGACAAGTGCATGTTTCTTCCTGCAGGATTTTCTGAACATGTACTTCAGGGACATATACAAACCAATTCCTCCAATGTATAACCTCGTTTTGGCGATGCTGTGGCGTCACCCGGAGAACATTGATGTCGACCAAGTGAAGGTTGTTCACTATTGCGCGGCGGTGAGCGACTCCTCTCTTATATTAACTAGCAAAAAGCAATATGAATGTAGGGAATTAGTTAGCTAAATAGGTTTTGTTAACATGATTCTTCGCATGTCCATCCAGAACGAGAAAATGAATCAAATGAAATGTCGATTTCTAGCTAGGGACACAGAATATTCTTGTTGCTTCATATCTATATCAAGTAGTATCTTCTACATCAATTAGTATAAAATTTCTTGAGATCAGCACCTATCAATTGTTGATATTGTATCCATGATAAATCCTCATAGAAAAATCCAAATTAGGTTATGAATGGGTGGTGTTAATTAAGCCAGTTTTTACTTGCTAATCAATGATAGGGGTCAAAGCCATGGAGGTACACTGGGAAGGAAGAGAACATGCAGAGGGAAGACATCAAGATGCTGGTGAAGAAATGGTGGGACATCTATGAGGATGAAGCTCTGGACTACAAGAACGCCACTTCGGACAGCTCCACAAAGTTTGGCCCCTTCATTGCTGCTTTGTCCGAGGCCGACGCAGGCGTTCGCCAGAGAACTGCTCCATCTGCAGCTTAAACCTATAATTAACAACCATGGTTATTACCTTCTTATGTTGCTTTGGCTTGGCTTCCTTTTTCTCTTTTTTTCTTTTCACTTTTTCTTGGAATTAATTTGGATGCTAGAGAGAGAAAATAAATGTCATGAGCTGTGTTGAATATGTAAGCTGCCACCCATGGCATGACTTCTATGCGAATAAATAAATATCGAATGTTATAATATTATTAATCTTCTAAATCTAGCGGTTACGCACGTGAAAAATTACATGAGTGGTATTTGCTTCAGTGATTTTTGTTGACCTAGTGAGGTTTCAACATAAAGATAATCTCTTGTGGATGATGTAGATGTTTTATGTTATCTCTCTTGGGCTGGGTCCGCCTCATGGGGCCCAGCTCATCATCATCATTTACACAAAGAAGAAGATTCATGTTTTTGTCGAAATCGAAAAGGAGAAATTCAAAAGGAGGGAGAGGGAGGGGCCGACGGTTCTGCGGGGGAGATGAAGCAGCTCCGTTCGGCAAAGATTCGACGGCCGAATCTTGTCGGAAGGAGGCTGACGTTTTTAGCATGTTGTTCGTGAGATCGAGAGTTACAGAGTGAACCATTCTAATTATTGAAATCTTCTCTAATTTATTTTTGAGTAATGATATATGGTTGTATCGTTCATGTTTGACCCTCTAGTTGTATGACTAGAGATGGACAATTGTGTAGGGGACGACCCAGTTCTCGCCACACATCAAAAAGACTTTCCAAACTACGTTCTCTTCTTTAATCTTTTTTTATTATGCCGATGGCGCATGCGAAATCATATATACACATAATAAGCGGCCATGCAACATACAAATACATATCAACAATCATATGGTAGACACGCCTATTGAGGGTCGTGGCTTTATAGGATTTCACTAATCAAATAATGCAGTTTGTGAGACATGGGTACATCAATCAGATTACTTTATTTCACACTTTCATGGAATAATTCTTTACAAAAGTTTAAAGACTCTGGGAGGATTTCAAAGGAAGATAATTTACTTCGATTACGAGGATTTTCATCCCCTGCCTCAATCGATAGCTAGATCTCCCGAACTCCTTACCAAAGTATCATATGGGTTTCTCCTTGCTAGCTTGCTTATCTGGAAAATTGTTATCCCGCAAGGGGTGAGCTCAACTGCTCAACAAGTAAACGCCTAGGCCGAACAACTAAACCAGCTATAGAATCACTAGCTAGTAAACAGAGTCACCAAGATAGAATCCAACATATAAAAGGATAGAATCTCATCAAAATCCAGTAAAGGATAGAATTCAATCAGAATCCAACGAAGGGTAAGGATCTCAGAATCCAACCAAAGTGCAAGGTATACGAAGGATAGAAACTCAGAACTTCACAATCATCCGATTCCGAATCATTATAGCCAAAATAGAATGGCAAACGATGCTCACAATAGCAAAACCATAGATAATCTAGTAATAAGGACCAGAAATCCACTTGTCTCGATTACTCGAGAAGATAACGTAGAAACGATGCTAGGACGAGCTTGAATTCACCTTTCCTATTGGCGTGGGTGCGCGATCTTCTTGGGCGGCACCTCGACCTTGAAATCAATCTTGACAACGACAAGACAGAGATTCGGCGTAAGGCTAGCTGAATAGAGAAAAGAATGAAGGGAAAATTCCGACGAACGAATAACGAAATAACTGATCAGTCAGCGTCTGAAAAACCATGTGGTGACACGTGTGCGCCACGTGTCATGCACCAATTGCTCCCATGTGACATGTGTCACGTGGCTGCCACATGTCCACATGCATGCCACGTGTCCGTGCATGCATGACACGTGGTTCTTTAGCTGTCCACGTGCTGACATGTGGTTATCTATGTATCAGCGTGTCCCCATTGTACTTATCCTATCTTAATTTCTCACATAATTGGCCCGATAGGACCCTAATTCAGTATAGTGTCCTCTAAAAATATCCTCGGGCTAATAAAACTCGTCTAATCACTACTAATCTGGCCTGTTAAATACTAACCTACTATTATCCTAAGCAAACGAAAGTTTGGGTCAATACAGTGTACTTGGTGATTAGTGGAATTTTTTAGTAGCCCCATGGTATTTCTTGCATCGGGTTTTCCATGTAAAATTTGTGGTTGTTGTTTTCCTGCTCATTCTTTGATTTTCGGCGCTATATATATGGGTTTTGTGCTTGGCATTGCCAGAATATTATGGCTGGCTGGTTGCTGTTGAGGTTGATTTGATATTAGTTGGTCGAGTTTTGGGAATGATTTTGATACTGAAAAAATTAGTTCTAGTGAATTGTTGCACTTTCTCCCCCAACAAAGTGGTATCGTAGCTATAGTAACGTTCTAAATTAAATGGAGGAAACTAATAGAACCGTGTTTAAGTAAATATCTCAAGTTATTCTATTTAGAAGCATATTGTACTGTAAAGATTTGCGTGATCCTGTTGATGGGGATGAGACTAAAGAAGGCAAGGAAGATAAAGAATGTAAGTGGCTTTATTTGACATTGGATTGACTATAGTATCTTTCATTATATTGCTGGAGAAGATGTTGATCGTAAATAGATTTAAGATCTTGGTGAATTTGTTGTTGTTTCTTCCCGAAAATCTTTAAGAATATTTTCAAGCCCATGAATTAGGACAAAACCTAGCTATGCAGGGTGTTGAATTATATCGCGAGTTATAGCCTTATCATGGAATCTATTCCATTGGAAAATCCTGATTTATTCAAAATCTGGTGTGTCCTATCCGAATCATGTATATTTCTTACCTTGAGCGATGGTCTCTTCCTAACTATCCAGGAAGATCAAGAATATAACTTCACAGTGGATGGATTTCTTTCTGCCGTACAAGGAAGACCCAGTATTGATTATTTTATGATTATTGTGGGGGTGAAAAGGTCTTTTGAAGGAAGAAAGAATATAAAGTAAAATAGAGGTTGTTGAAAAAGCCGTCAATGAATGGGTTTCACTCGTGAAAAGAGACCCACGCACAGTAGACTCCGTAGGGGGACTATCCACGAAGACGAAAGAAAGGTGGACGTACCGACGGTACCGTGACGTTCCCTTGATCGCGCAAAGGAGTTTTGAATGCCATTGATTTGTGCTATGTGAGTTTTATATCTGAGTTATTTTATTTGTAAATACTTTAGGTACGAGTATAATCTAGATTTGGAAAACACGAACGTATTAAGTGATTGTAACTCTGATTATTATAATGTATTATTTTTACTAGCTCTCTTCGTGGATGTAGATACCGACATTTGGACCGAATCACGTAATCTCTAGTGTCATTTATCGTTTCTCGTTATTTCTTTGAGCTTTTATCATTCGCTTAGTTGCAAGATCCTATTACGTTTCCGTGTCATATTACAACACAAGGTTTGTTTAATTCGAAGTTCGAGCAGTAAAACTAGTAGAGTAATGGTAATGGTCATTTTTGAAGCGATCAATCACGCAACGACATCTCGAGGTTAGCGATGTCCTGGAAAGGAACTCCGGTTACACCCATCTATCGCGCGACATTCCTACTACCTGGTGGTGTCAACTTCTTTCCATTTTAGAGGACGTTTCTAGGAAAAGAACTCTGGTGATATCCATCATTCATTCGGTGATATCTCCAAGTGTTAGAAGTAAACTCACGATGCCATGCAAATTTTGCAATTTCATATTAGTTCGTTTGCTTTGCTTATACTTCCCAGGACATAGCGATAGTGTTTATGAAGGAGCTCATTGATTCAAACTAGAAATGCTTAGTAACCGTGGATGACGGAGATGTGGCTGCTAATAAAGGTTTAACCTTTCTTGTTCATAGACCGATAGCCGGCCTTTCTGCTGCTTGCTGTCCTAAACTCCTAGATTCCAACCATCTGAAACCTTGGACGAGTTAAGTATCAGAACGGTTATCTTCCACCCGAGCACTGTCTTTATTGTCTCCTACTCACACATCTTCCTCCAAGCTGAGTTCGTCTGTCGCCGAGACGAATTTTTGCAGGTGAAGTATGTGGGGGCGGTGATCTTGGAAATAGATTTCAGGACGTGATCCTGAGGCGTAAGAAAGACTTATTGGGTGCCTATTTCAACTATGACGCCAAACTTTTTTGGGTATACATGTGATTGGAACAAGGACATTGTTGAGCTTTTTGAGAAGCCTGGTGTCCAATGACAAACACAGATGAACACATGCCGAGGGGGCTATCTTGATTTTTCTGGCGAACCCTTCTTAAATTTCTCCGGCTTTCTGTATAGGGTGACCATTACCGCGAAAGTCATTCCAAGCTGCAAGGAACCGAGTCGGGATGACAGACCTCTTTCAAGAAGCTGCGAGTACCTGTTCACAGCTTATCATCATTTTTCACAAGATCAAAGAGGGAATCCACAAGTCAAGCTCGAAAAGTGGATTGAATTTTGGTTTAGGGGAGACCAGTCATGAGAGAAATTGAATGTGACGCTCTCACAAACACCCACAACTCACAGTCTAAGGAAAGGGAGATGACTTTTCTATATTTCTGTATTCATCTTGATTCGCCCATATCAAAATGGTTACTGTTGGGAAATAACATTGATTTTGAAGGAAACAAAATTATTATGAAAAGATCTTGATAAATACTTTGAGGATTTACTAAATATCACTCGGTATGCCTCTTATACATAATATGCTAAATGTTCATATGTTGATAGAAGCAGGTCTCACTGGCAAAGGCAGACGCAGAGAAAATCCTTCATTGGAAATATATTTTGAATTGATCCTCAACGTTTATTCATATCTTTCTTATCTATATTTAGCAGGTGAATATCCCATATTAACGGTAAATGATCTGGTCGGATTTCAGTTATAAGTTAAATTGATTGACAATCACTGAGAATCCTTAAAAGATTCTTGATTGGCATTCGTCCACACAATTTCCTTTGTGACGAACGCATAAAATAAGGGATCCACGATTTGCTTGTATGGGCGAACAAATCCTTCAAGACTGAATCTCTTCTCATCTCAACGGCTCGTGGTACTTAATTGGCAATCAACCAATGGCTAGTTCTGGGTGATTGCTTCTCAAAGTGATTCTGTCCAAAGGGAAGCTTGGAGAACGAAGAGTATTTAAGGAACACCAAGACCGAAGACCAAGAGAGAGATAACAGAGTACTCCAACCTTCAAAGAGAGCTTCAGTTGTCTAAATTGTGTGTAAGAGTTGCTTAGCGAAAAATCAGTGAGAGATATTAAACAGAGTCTGTTGTGTAGAGTGGGATAGCCTTGATAGAGACAGAGCTCGCTTCTGTTGGAAGCGCTTGTGGTCAAGCTGTCACAACTTTCTGTTATCCTTATCTTGATTACTTAGTGAAATCCAGCTAGTAGGCTGTTAGTGTGGGAGAGTGGACGTAGGTTTCATCAAAAAGTCGAACCACTATAATCTTGTGTGCAGTTCTTTCTACTCTCTACTCGCCTTTGTTTATTATCTGGTAGAAGCACTGCGTGGCTCTGTTAACTGCATCTGCTCTTGTTGAATCTGATCATTTTATTTCCGCATCATTTTTTATAATCACCTATTCACCCCTATAGGTGATTGTGTTAGCCTAAACATCAATTGGTATCAGAGCCTAAGGCTTGTTATTTGAAGTGTATACTTCTAAGCTAACGATTCTCTATGGCTAGCATTATTGGAGCAGGGATTGTGGAAGGTCAAAGCAACACCAGACCTCCGTACTTTGATGGAAGAGACTACAACATATGGAAAAA
>JANUWG010000458.1:0-11768 GCA_025175695.1 Eugenia klotzschiana
GCTCTACTTCTCTGTCTACCTATCTAAAGTCCATCCAAACTTTACCGAACTTCCCATTCTAGGCTTGTTCACCTTCTACTTAGGTACCTTAAGCTTATAGACACTTTTATGCCCAATGCCTTGTTCATCATTGATAGATAACTCATAACCTATAGATATTCTATTCATGCATCATCTGCATAACGACTTGTGATTTTTGTAGCTGGTTCTACTCAACCAATAAACACATTAGTAGCCTTTGATTATTTTGTCATCTTCAAAACATCATAAAGGATTTTCCATAACACCTCACATATACTTTGTCATATCTACGTTACCAATTTGATATAATGACATCCGCAGATATAAGTCATGATAGCAACCAACGAGTTCAATGTAATATTAGCTTTTAAATTAATTCTTCATTTAATTTGATATGTTTTAATATGATAATAGATTACTTTAGAGCCCTACACCAATGACATTCTCCAGATTCTACCAAATTACTACCTGTTACGACAACACATTTGAAAGGCTCGTGTCCCACTCATCTTTTTTTTTTTCACATCATTGAGTGGTATTGTCCAGATCGAATACTTTATCATTTTGGTATGCAGCATCCAATACTTACTCCTCCCGTGATCATACAGCCTTTCATGATATTGAATTAAGGCCAGTTACAAAGAATTGGGTCGATTTGCACAGACGGTGGATTGATATATGAAACAATCATCTTGACTATATAATCCGTACTTATCCTGTAACGGAGCCATTTCACTATCATTCAGAATATATGAAATGGCATCGTAAAAACACGCGGAGGTGGATTCCTTACACAAGAGATGCCATAGGTGTAGCGGTTCGTGCAAACACTTTTAATTTATTTCATTAATTATTTTTTTAGTAACATAAGTTATTGGCATTTGATAACTTCTATTGACTTTGATTTCATAAACAGGTTGATGGTATGGAATAAATCATATAATTAAGTTCTCCTACATCTCGGGAGAGCGTGCGAGAGAACTTACAGGCTATAGCGAAGATATCTAGGACAATACTATATGTCTTCAATGAAGAGAGGCGGATGACAAGAATTCCGCCACCCCAACCAGCTCCTACAGCAATTCCTATTGGGCTGCATGAGGATAACTCATATAAGATTGTTCAGTCAACTCTAAGGACCACTCAAGCTCATCCTGTCAATGATGCTGTCCCCTACCCATTATTCTATCATACGATAGATTTCATTTTGAGGTTCACTCTAGGTTTCAGCCAGACTGATTTCACTCCAGGGTTCAACCAATTTGCCGGCTTATTTCATGAGGGATTCGATTTTTCCTTTCATGGCAATCGATAGTCCCAAACTCTCGCTAATTCTCCGATTTCTTATGGATCTGATTTCTCTTCTCTTTTATAAGACCCTTCTATAGTAGGATATGTACCATCTGAGCATGGTATATTTGGTCACTTTGATGATGCATCCACATCAGAGTCACACTTTTCACAATAGGATATACCTTCCTCATCTACACACCCTACTCATCCGAAACCTCATCATCGTCATTGGTATAATACTAGGCTTGCAGAACAACGGAGACGACCTGATTGCATAATAGGAGGCCGCGTAGGAGGACAACATCATCACTGAATGTAATTAGGGTTGAGGATTGTTATCTATTATTACAATTTTGATTTGCTGAATTTTTTAAGTTCATGAATTGTTAGTCATGTTCTTTTATCCTGGATATGTCATCTTCATATATCTTACTACTTTTAGTTTATGAATATTTTTTATTAATTATTTACATACTAAATAAATTAATTACATGAATACTAAATTATTTATTATTTATATATCTTAATAAATTTTTTCAATTAATTAGGTTATAAAAATAAGATTTAAAAAATTATATTTACAAATTTATATAAATATAAATGTTATAAATATAAAATAATTTAAAACATGTAAAAATATGAAATTAAAAAAAAGCCAAGACTCGTGCGGCAGTAGAACTATTGAACTGGGCCCAGTTCAGCACTTGGGCTATCGAACTGCCCAGTTCAGCAGTTCAACAGTCGAATCAGGTCCGCGCGGCACTTGTAAATAAAAAAAAAATTACTCCAATTTCATAATTTTTTTTGGATCCCTTTTTTGAAAAAGCCCGAACACTTCCATAGTTTGACTCCAGCCACCTTGAAAAAAATAAAGTAAAAAGAAAATCAAATCATTTGATCAAGAAAATATTGAATGCCCAATCCACGTCACGTGAGACATATGGAGTCATGTATCGCTTTGGGGCCAAAGCAAATTTTCGGAGAAAATATTATTTTCTTTTTATTATTAAAAAAATTAGTTTGTAACTAGTAAGTTGCTAACAAGACCTCTACGATTTGCATCCTCTCTCTCTTCACTTTTTGAAAAAATCTGTTACACATTATTTTTTAAAAAAATTAGTCTATAACTAGTAAGTTACTAAAAATTGAAAAATATGTTACACGTCTCATCCTCTCTCTCACTTCTTTGTCTCTCAGATGTCTTATCACCCAACCCGTCCCCCTCTCTCTACTTTTTGAAAAAATCTCTCACATGCCGTGCTTCTGACGTGTTGCTAGCATTGATCAAGTCCGTATCTGACACGTATTCGACACCGACACGACAGCCTCTTCGGCATGTTAGTGCTTTATAATATCCAGCCAACACAAAAATATCTAATCTTCAATTTTTTTTTAAAAAAAAGAAGAAATTTATTGTTAATATTTATATATATCCATGATAATTTATTATCTTTATATTTAATATATAATGTGTTCTAATATGTCGATTTAAAAAAAAATATTATATCAACTTATCGCATCGTGTTACATATCGCGTGTTGGTATCGACGTCGGTATCGCCGTATTGGTGCATCATATCTTTTGGAACGTATGATGCAAAGTTGAAGTAAATTGTTCATGTCGTGACTTGTGTGGTTGAGAAAGAGATAAGTTCTAATAAAAGAAAGGAAGAGATTTCCCCTCAATCACTCTGCGATAGCAACCAGCCATGATCTCCTTTTCTTCGGTTATCTTGTCTGAATCTTCAGCGTTATATTCACTAATGACGTGACATGATTTGACTGAATTTATGAACACATTGAGACTCCATTCCGGTGGGGGAAAAAAAGGATTTTTCTCATTTTTAAGCAATTGTTCCACTTAAAAAGAATCAATAAAAAATATTTTCCTACTCAATAAAAGACCAAGTGCTGAAATTCAGGAAATTGTTTCTTCTTTGAAAAATCAGAAAACGTTTTCTAAACTATGATTGGGTATCGACACTTGAATTCAAAACCCTATGCTTGGACACGAGAAACCCAACGCTAGTCCCCGACGCCCACGTTCACTTCCATTGAGGCCAGGCCCAAAGCCTTGGTGCCCATGCCCAATGCCTTGGCATTTATCGCGACCCTTCGTAATCCGGGATGCGGACGCGAGCAAGTTTAGGGGTGATTGTCGAAATCCTGTGAATACCAATGCGATCCATGGAATTGGCTTGGACTCTCCCAAGTCCTCACCTAGCGCGATGACGGGATTTAGAAATCAAGCTCGACCTTTGATGCAGTCGGGTGATATGTGCATAGGTGTGCATGCTTTCGGAATCGCCACCAATCTTTGGAGAAGGTAGATTAAAAACCATACGACTCTAACAAAACTAAAGATTTGGGGTCGAGAACTTAGTCGCCAATGTTACCATTGACGCCCTTTCGGTACACAAATTGAGTGATTTCCTAACTAGGATTTCATGCAGATGACTTGAAGGGAGATAAGCTCTAGAATCTAAGAGTTCATGCATATAGGAATGTCTAACCTACCAATCATAGTCAGTAAAGATAGAGCACAATCAAGGGTTCAAAGCATGTAGATAAAACGCATGAAAACAATACATAACATCCCTAGTATAGTAGAGAAGGGGTGTATTAAGGTTTGGAAAGAGTTTGGGATGATTTGAAGGCAATTTGCCCAAAAGGGGTAAAATCATCATTTTGAAAAGATTGGAGGGCCAAAAGCATCAAAAAAGGATTGATCGGTTAAAACAATCCATTTCCTAATTTTTGAGGCTTTTGGAAATTTTTGGAGTTTTTTTTATAATTTTTTCAATTTTTAGGAATTTTTCATTTTTTTGGTTTTTTTAAATCTTTAATATATTTTATTCCGAAAATAGTGATCCGGGCTGGGCTTCTAAGCCCAACCCTTCTAAAGCCACAAGCCAAGTAAGAAACCCAAAGCCCAAATAAAATCTAAAACAAGAAAGGCTCATTTTCCTAAATCGGCCCAATCAAGCTTAGAGCCCAATATCTCCAGTGAGCCCAATTCTGAAATTTAGACTTGGCTCAAAATGGGCCTTAAGTTAAGTCCAGACCCAACTCCTAAATTAATACCAAAACAGGCCTAGACTCCATAAAGAGCAAAGCTAGCCCAAAACAAGCAGAAGCCCACACACCCAACTAGACTACATCGAGAAAATTAGACAAGCCCGTAGTATCTTTATTTTCCATATTTTTTATTCATTCTATCTTTTTGTCCTTTTTGGCCATCTTCTTCACAACCCTCATCAGGACGCTCACAGAACCATGTCGGCGACATCGCCCTTCGTCCACCACACCGCCAGGACGCATTGGTCCCGACCCACCCAAAATTTTTCTATCGGCCACTTCCATCGACCAACAAAAATGACACCTCACTACTCCCGAGGAAGACTAGTGGGATTTTACTCATGAAATGATATAGTGAGCACGCCATTCCGAACATGTCGGCATAAGAGGTTTAGGGAAACTTACCTGAGCGGCCTCTAGCCACACGCCACTTCTGGTTCGGGAGGTTCTGTCGCCGCTGGTTTGAGACTTCGTCGTGGCTGGCTTGAGGACTTCGCCACTTGTCATTTGGAGAAGCTCGAGGGTCAGACTTCGCAGGTTCGAGGTCGACGAACGGTGGTTGCGATCGTGCCTCCGGAGCATCTCTCTCTTTGCCCTCTGCCACCTTTTTTCTCACGGTTCCACCTCCATTGGACCAGACCAACCCAAGAAACAAACTCCCTCTTTTCTCGGGATTTTTTGTAAAAGGAGGTCGAAAAAAAAAATTTGCGGATTTGGGTCTCGATTAGAGGAAATTGGGATAAAGGGGTCCGTCCGGCAGTCAAGGAGCCGGGCGGACCCCGTCCGGCAACACTTTTGCCGGACTGGATGTGTCCGACAAAAGTGGTGCCGAACTGGGATCAGTTCGGCACACCTGTTGCCGGACTGTGTGTCCGGCACCCGTGTTGCCGGACACACTGTCCGGCAGCCCTATTGCCGGACAGTGTGTCCGGCGTCCCGGACACGGCAAAATTTTCCTTTTTTTATTTTAAATAATGAAAGTGAAGACATTTAACTTCCATAGAATCAACAGATTCTTTCTTTCTCTCCTGTATGATATCTTGACTATTCGGTAAAGGCCTTAACATAAGAAAAGAATACAGAAGGTGTCCCCCCTCCCTTTTCCATCTATGTCAAATAGGAGTCCACTTTATTCCGTCAAGTCCGTCCCTTTTTTCCATCAAAGTAAAACAGCAACAGAAATGTTTGCTTTATTCCAACAACAGCCGCACTTTTCCCCCGCTCCCTCATCTTTCTGTCAACTTCAGTCACTTCGTCATTATATAGACCTTGCACAATTATATCCATCCCTCCCCGACACCAATTATATGCCCCTCTCCAATTATATACATCCCTCTCCCCGACACCAATTATGTACTCATCCCTAATTATATGCACTCGACAGTAATTATATATTCATCGTCAATTATATGCACCCGACGCCAATTATATGCACGCGACGCCAATTATATGCACCCGACGCCAATTATATGCACTTCGCCAATTATATGCACCCGTCGATGGATTTATAAGAAGAGAAGATTTGTAGAATCATATGAGGAGACCTTCAGAAGAGAAGAGTTAAAGTTTTTCGCGATTGAAATCAGTTTGATTGATTTTAGCAAGCGATATGGATCCTTCCCATGTTCTTCCCGATCATCTGATTGTGAAAATTCTTGCCTGTGTTGCTGCCAACTCTATGCGCGATCTCTTGAATGCCAAAATGAGGTACTAGTCTAATCTGATATTTAAGCAACTGAAATTTTTTTTAATAGTGGAAACATTTTATATTAAGAGGTAAAACATGAAATTGTATTCATGTTAATATTGTATGTCATGCAGTTGTAAGACCTTTTATAAATTAGCTGAAGCAGACTATATATACTGCCACTTACCTATCGATAACATATTGTGGCGGTATCCCGAAGAAAGCAATACAATCCTCCAAAGGTGCATACAATGCGACAATGTAGAGGTTTTGTATTGGCAAGGATTGGTACGTTTTTATTGCATTATTTATCTTAGTAATTCATTCCCTATAATTTCATTCATAGGTAGAAATTGGCCATTAACAATTTGTGTATGTTGCAGTGTAATGCTTTAAGTCCTGCGCCTACGGACATGGCATCAGGAATGGAGTTATTGCAAAGGGCTAGGCAACTCGGACACCTTGGAGCGTCTTATGTAGTCGGACTCCTCTTCATTGGCGAGGGTGGCATGTTCCATAAAGAGGGAGTTGGACTATTGAGACAAGTATACGCAAGCGGACAAGTGGTGGAATGCCGCAACAGGTATCTTGACATCGCGCGGTGGCACAATGCAACAATCTTTAGAAAAGAGCCCGATCGTTATGATTGCGTAATGAAAAGTGAGCATTGCAATAGGAGTGGATGGGTGCGTGACATTGACCACTACGATGACACTGAATGTGAAAATTGCATTTGCCGAGCGGAGACGCAAATCATGTACAAGTATAGCCAATCGCTGTGATCATGAGATGTTTATGATATTCGAGTGATATTGATAATGATAATGATGTTTTATTGTCACGATGAATATCGTATGTGTGGTCTCAGAACTTTAGCTGTAAAGTTCGAAAAAAAATAACTAACGCCTAAAGTTAAACAAAAAAAAATGATGTTTTGAATATAACAATGTTTTGCGTTTACGGTGAAGTTGGATAAAAAAAAACGTAACTGATATGCCCCAAAGGGCCAAAAACCTAAACTTATAACAAATCTATTAATCTCGCACCATACGGGACTTAAATAAAAGTCGAAAACCGTTGAGGTTTCGGGGACGCTGCCCCCGAACCCCCGCCCGCTCACCGGGCAGCGAGGCACCCGTGTCGGGGGCGCTGCCCCCGAACCCCCGCATTCCGCACGGAGGGATCACATGTTGTTGGATAGCTGTTGACACCTGAATTTTGATCACATTTTTCTTGAAAAATCAATATAAAATCCATAAAAAGTCAAAAAAATTGAAAAAAAATCAATTTTGGAAACCTTAGACCGATCTAAGGGATCAATTTTGAACAAAAATTAATTTTTGGTATTTTTGATAAAATGTCCCGAGCGGCCCAAACCCGCATCTTTGAGCCTGTTTTCCGTAGCCATCATGCGTGATTTCTTGCTCATACTTTCTGTAAACGCATTCTACGTATGTAGCTCTTCGTATCGGTATGTCGTGTGACCCCTAGCTGCGATCGAGGCGTGAGATATGCCCTCTTGAAGTTGCTCGGGTTGGTCTGATTTGAATAAAAAATTTCTGTCTTAAGTGTTGGAGCTCCGGCCAACTTCGCTTGTTTGCGGTCGATTTTTCTTACTTTATCATGGGTATTCTTGGTTTTTTTTTAGTTTTCTATGTTCTACGTATGTAGTAGTTTGTGTTCATGTGTAGTTTCGTCGTTGATCTTGCCCGAGGATTAAGTTTCAAAGCCGTCAAGTGGACTCGGGGAGTTGATTTTGTCCCATTTCTGGAAAAAAGAGTTGCGAACCCCCGACTTTGGGGAGTCGTTCGACTTTGCGTGTACCAAAAAAGTTGGGAAAAAAATGTAACGACTGAAGTTCGATAATGAATTTTTCTTATTTGGTGGATAACTTATATTATAATTTTCTTTAGTTTGTGCTGAAGTGCTACACAAGTATGTCAGTCATGTGTTTAATCTTTATATATTTAGTAGGTATACATAAAGTAAATGATCGAAATGCAAAAAACAAAATGGATCCATGCACAAGCACTGTCCTCGCATACCTCCAACAAAAACCGCATTTTGCACTCTGCTTTTCTCCCCCCATCCACGCTGAACAGCAAACTGTTCTGCGTCCCTCCAATAATAGCCGTCCTTTACGACATTTCGCCCACAGCTTGTTGTCTCCCTCAGTGTTATCTTACGTCCAACTGTCTCGCTCCGCACGAATGTTGCGGACGGCCCCCAGGCCCCCACCCAATTTTGCAGGGTCTGACCGGATTGGGCGGTGGAGGGGCTGTAACGCATGACACCGGCTCCACGTGAATTGAGAAGCCTGCAGGTTTCTCATGTCTTTAAATTGATGAGAAATTTGCGAAAACGAAAAGAGGAAACAGCGAGAGAGACAATTGAGAGGGAATCAAGAGATAAAAGAGATATTTGGACATTGCTCGTCGGACCTCGCCATCTGCGTATGCTCGGTTATTGATTCCGGTACTGTTTTCTCGCCATTTAATTATTCATTTACTTATACATGCAAAATAATTTGTAATTTGTTCATTTAGGAGAATGTCGTCTACATCTTTTGCGACCGTACAATGGGGAGGTAGAATAGTACGAAATGAATTTGGAAATGATTACGAAGGTGGACAATGTGCTATGTTTCAATTTGGAAACATATCCACATTTAATGAGTTACGTGCGACAATTGAACGCGCGTTAAATTTAACAGAGAACCAGTATGTTCCAAGTCTGATGTATAGACAACCGATTGGAACAACCGGGCGTACGATGTATAACATTGTCCAGGTGCATGATGATGCTACAGTAAACGTAATACAGCAGTTTGCACGTACGTACGGTTATACGGGGTTTTTACAATTTTATGCAACTGTTGATGAAGAACAATCGATAAATGATTCCATTGGAGGAGATTCCAATATTGGTGAAGATGACATCGGACTGGGTAATCAGTACTTACAGTACGATGACAACGATGATAATGATAGTGATGAAGAAGATGATTCATGGTTGGGTAGTGACGCTAGTGATGAACAAGAAGATGGTACAAATGACAATATTGAGGCTTACTACAACACGCATTGTAGTAATCCCAGTTTGCCATTGGTACCCCCACCGCCGTTCTCAGAGATTGACTATGATTTGATGCAAGTAGATACAAGAAGTAAGCCAGGACGTTTGATGTTTGATCCAGAAAAAGAATTTGAAGTGGGGATGTTATTTACATCACGAGATGCGGTGCAGTTAGCTGCGAAAGAGTATTCTCTTCGAAAAAATCATCACTTTCGCAGTGACGAGACGAAGAAGAATAAGTATGTTATAAAGTGTGGTAATCCAAATGAACCGTGTGATTGGAGGCTCCGTGCATTTAAGAAACCGGGTGAGTTGCTTTGGAAGATAACTAAGTACAGTGGGCCACACACATGTCATAATCTGCAAATGTCAAGGGATCATCGTCAACTTGATCAGAAATACCTGTGTTGCCAGATAGAAGCGATGGTTGCTGCCCAACCAGATATCAAAATCAAGCCACTAATGGCCGAGATTAAAGACAAACTTGGCTTCGAACCTACTTATTACAGAGTTTGGGCAGCCAAACAAATGGCCATTGCGAAAACTTTTGGAGGATGGGATGAGTCGTACGGTCAGTTGAGAAAGTATATGCATGCCATGAAGTCAATAAATCCAGGTTCTCATTTTGTGATCGATGATTGCATTAGGCAAGATCATAGTTGCAAGGTCTTCAACCGTATGTTCTGGACTTTCAAGCAAACGACCGCAGGATTCCAAAGCTGTCGTCCGGTGATATTTGTTGACGGGACTTTTTTGTACGGAAAATACCGAGGAACGCTCCTTTGTGCGTCCTCATTCGATGGCAATAATCATATATTTCTATTGGCATTTGCCGTGGTCGATCGGGAGAATATCGACAATTGGTCTTGGTTTATGGATATGTTGCGGATATATGTCATTAATGACCGAGATAATATTTGCGTAATATCAGATAGGCATATCGGGATTCAGAAAGCGATGGAGACGGAAGGGTGGCGTCCTCCACATGGCCACCATAGATTTTGTATTCGGCATATTGTCAGCAACTACAACAAACATTTCAAAGATGCCGAAGGCAAAAGAGCAGTTCAGATTGCAGGTAAATTTTCAAAACTATGCAATTTGAGGAAAATACCTGTTCATAAAATTATGTGATTAGTATTTATTATTGTTTTAATGCACAGCTTACGAGAATCAAAAGCGAAAGTTTCTACGCATCATGAACGAAATGAGGTAGTTGCATCCACAAACAACAGAATAGTGTGAGAATATTTTCTCAGAAGAAATGGACGAAAGCTTATAATGAAGGAAGGAGATATGAATCGATGACAACGAATTAAGTTGAATAGGTTAATGGGATGCTAAAGGAATTTCGCGCTCTGCTTATAACTGCTATGGTGAATAAGATATTTTATCAGTTGGCCTACTATTTTGACACCAGAAGAACCACATACAGGTCCCAAAAGGCGGATGGATGGATGTACACCGAATTTGCATAAAATTCTCCGGGACAACAGTGAACCTGCAAATAGGCATCATGTCACACGGTTCAACTTTGATACGGGGGTTTTTGAAATTCAAACTAGATATAATAAATCGACAAGACCGGGGGGCCACAAACACAAGGTTGAGCTCCAGGGAATATGCACATGTGGGTAATTTCAAGAGATTAAAATCTCATGTTCCCACGTAATTGCAGTATGTCAAAAATATGCAATTGATTACAATGCGTTCGTAGATGAATTCTATACGTTGGATAGAATACTTCGGTGCTATCGGTACATGTTTCATCCATTGGGGAACTCGGATTACTAGCCTGAACCTGACGACCTGCCATTAGTGCCAGACCCGAATCGTATTAGGAAGAAAGGAAGACCCTATGCATCACGGATACGTACTGAGATGGACTAGAGTATACCAAGCAGTAACGGTTCGCATAATCATTGCACCAATTATGGAAAATCATGACATAACAGCCAAACTTGTGCATAAAGATTGACCAGATAGTAAAATTTAGATAGTGTATGAACATTGCATCCAAGGTAATTCGTTGTAAAAACTATTTGCACCTTTTTTGCTCATATTCGACATTGATGATGTTAATTGTTTAGCTATTCATTTCAGGAATTCATTGAGACAAATGGCGATGGTTATCTTATGAAGAACAAGGAAGAACGTCTCATTGCATTATGTAAAACAAGTGGCATGGCGTAATAACGAGAGCCTTTGTACCAGAAATGTGGTTAGCTGTCTAAACTTCTGTGTTGTAATTATAAGCTGTAATAGTGAAGAACTGGCACGAGGGCTTCACGTAATAATGGACTATGGAGTTCCTTATTTTCTTCTTTTCTGGCTATAGAATAGACTATACTGGTCCTTCCAGTAAACATTTTCCTTTGCAATCCCAAAATTCTTGTCAAAGTAGTTTTTCATTACCTCTCTTCCTACTCTATATGTTAAAGTGGCCGTGTTTACTGTCCGCCTGACTCGTGCGATGTTCGAGTCCAGAACTTGAGTCTTTAGTTTTTTTTTGTCCAAGTTAGCCGTAAAAGGAAAAGATTGTTCTATTCGAAGCAAAACTTCGTTTTTTTGTCCAACTTTACGCGTTAGTTATTTTTTTTTCGAACTTGAGTTCT
>JANUWG010000459.1:0-11762 GCA_025175695.1 Eugenia klotzschiana
GATTCCATGGGATCAAAACGTGCAAAAAAAAAAAAACATGCACCGTTTATATTATTTTTAGGAACAGAAAAAGGAAAACGTAAAGATGACTACCTATTGTGCTTCTTTTCATAAATGCAGTATATACATGTCAAAGGAGACTACTGACATACCATATCCCCCATATTCGTGTTTTAGTTTTGACAGATTTTGGGTTACTTTTAAAAAATAAAAAATAAAATAAAAATTTCGACAGGTTCGATTCAGTCCTGAACCCTTGGAACCGAGAACCAGATCGCCCGGCCACCAGTTTCAATTTTAACAATCGGAAACTAGATTGTCGTCCTCTGGAATCGAAAATCGGATCACTAGTCCTGATTCAATCGATCTAATTTGCTCATCCCTAAGAGATAGCACAGGACACAGTCGCGCGCACGTTGTAGGGTTGGTGATGGAAAACTCTTGAAGAACGGAGCATTTTCGCGCACTTTTAACACGTGGCTTCCATGCGAAGCCTCGCTGGTGGCTTCACCACCCATTTATTCATACCCCTATTCTAATGTAAATCCTCAACCCAGAGCCCAGAGAGAAATACTAAGTATGCAGGCGAGAAGGTTCATTGGAAATCCATGGACATGGGCATCCCCCAAACCGCCTCTCCCGACGCCAAGCCGCCTTGACCGGCGGCTCATGGTGATCAAGCCGCCAACTCGAGCCGCGGTCCACGGAGTCAAGCTCCCGGCCCCCGACATTCTCGACGTATATTTCGCATCCCCCCTACTATTCATGTTCATGCTCGTGTTCGTTTTAGCGCCACAAATTTTACAACATCAATATGTGAATTGGACCCATCTCTGTCACGCCAGTGTTGTCGACGTTCAAGCTTTCAAAAGTAGAAATTAATGCTTGAGGGGTTCGTTGATTTGCAGAAGGAGGAAGCTGAGAAGGAGATAGAGAAAGGGAAGAGGGAGAAGGAAGAGAAGAGGAAGCAGCTAGAGGAGGCCGTGGACTCCAAAGTCAACAGTTCCCAAGGGCCTCTCCCTCCTGTCAAATGACTCCCAACGTTGGGAACTGTAAATCAGACATTCTTGGTTGGTCTGAAAAGAGATGTCTTTCAGTTTTCTGGTTTATCTGGTTCATTTTAGTTTGGATGTGGCTCCATGTACTTAAAAAAGAAAAAAATCCAATGAACTTGCTCACTGTCCACATCAGGATCCTGGGTAGCCCTCATACTTGAAGTTGTGGCATTTCCAAGGATGATCAAGAGTCGAGTCTACTGACTCTAGTATATCAAAGCAACATAGAAGACAAATGGCAAGTGTATCGATAGAAGATACAACTCAATCTAAGATACCCTCTCGGCCATCAACTCAATCCAAGAATGCTCCTACAGCAATAATATCCCGAACAAGAGGCCCTTCTACAACTGTATCTCAAATAGCATCAACCCATAGTTCCTCGTGACTGCGGTTGCCTCGATTCATTTGTAGTCCCGAGTGCGAGAACCAGCCTCTAGCTCATAGTTATGATCAACTTCTAATGGTACAAGTAACTGCGAGGTTCTTAGCAATTACCAGAATCAATCACCTACATACTCCCTTCACTTTATCAGCAGGTTTTACTTCATTAGAGACCAAAAAATCAGTCATCCACTTCCACGAGCCTACCACGTACCCATTTCTTCATCGCTGCGATGGGGTTAGAGCTTGTTTCGCTTCCCATTGGTTGAACATGAGTTTTGGTTCCATTTGGTAAAGATCTGCTGTCACCTTTCACAAGGCCATTTAGTTCCGGTATGTCATGTTGCTCCCCCGAATGGTCCATTCGACCTTCCACTTCCATTGGACCTTCCAAATCGAGTGGAACGAAACCCAAGCCGATAGGGTTGGGTTCACCTTCTTCGTCCAGCACATCCGGCATGCTGAATCCTTCGAAATCAAAGTCCCCATCACTGCTCTCCCATGTCTTCACTTGGCTTCCATTGACTTTCCTCTGGTTCTTTCGATTCCAGGAGACTGTACCCGTTTCCTCCTCAATATGATTGATCAGATCTGGTAGGGCGGCCGAAGGGTCTGATCCATCGTCAGTGGAAGGCATAGATCCTGTTCCTATCGATTCGATTGATTGAATGGCTTCAGCTATAAGCTTTCTGGTTTCTGCAAGGGAAGCTCTAGCAATGGGACTCTTCACTGCAGCAACCTCCAATGCCGTGGCTGCCCTTTCAGCTTCAGCGATCAATAGCCTGGGTGCATTTTGCCAAAAGAGATTCAAAACATCAAAACAGACGATCTGAAACTTTTGGAGAAGCTTTAGAACAAGAATGGTGGAACGGAATGTGGATGTTTTGTTTGAAATATAATGCTTTAGAATAGTCTTACTACTGCAGTAGCCATACTTCGGCCATGAAATACTTAAACCAAGAAAGATTGCTCTTCTAAAGTCCATTTCTAGAAGCCTGATATCAATGACCTCTCGACTGATTAAGTCATCAAATAAAGCAAAGCATTATACTAGATCCTTTCACGTGTCGAGAGGGCTCCAAGGTTCTGCTTATAAGTTTATTCATGATAAACAACTAACAAACCTTGCTCGTTCTATGGCTTCGGTCTTGTTTGTTTCTTGAGCCGCTCTGCGTGCCCTGATACTCTTTATCATCTCCAACTTAGAACTTGCCAAAGGATCCTTAAAGAGAGGAGTTTTCCTTCTCTTCAGCCTCAGTTTTTGGATTTGGCTCTGAGGATCTTGTCTGGGAGTGTTGTCCATGGCACTGGATTTTCTTTGAGATGGGCTCCTTTTGTTTGGTCGTGCACTGCAGGAGTCAGCTGGCCTTTTCCTTGGCTTTCTTTCAACTCCAACTGGTGTTCCATGATACTTAGCCAGGCCAGAACAGACTCGTTCGCGGTATTCCTGTTTGGGAAAGTTAAACAATTTTCACGAAATTAAAAGTGGAAACTCACAGTGAGCGTGAATACTAATGTTTTACCAAGAGCGGACATTTGAAATATTGAAACTTTTATGACAGTGATGAGAAAGTTTAATATAAGGAAAGGGTGGACAGCAATCTATTGTATTCCATTTGACTTCAAGAAGCTGAGGTGTACAAAATTTCACAGCCACCTAAGGAAACAAACATAATCAGTTTTTAGCCAAACACATTGCAAAAATAACATAAGAATTACGTGGCTGCATGACAATTCACCCATGAGTGAATTGGTGGACTAACTGGGGGGCCTGCAATTGAACTCCGGTCAAGACCATGACAAAAATCAGAACCCATTGATCTATCTGGGATCTTCGGTGGACCAACTCGTTTTAGTAATGCCTTTACTCTTCAAGATTAGCATCAAGGAAGTACATGGGTAGAAACATAGAAGAGCTTCGGCTCAGACACAGAAGGTCAAATATGCATCATACTCCACAATTGGATTATGGCAGAATATATAGTAAGTTCACATATTTCAATAGTCTGCAACACTGTACTAAAATATGTTCCATAACAACATGATACATCTGAAGCTCCTACTCCTTCATTCAATCTAGTATAGGAAAAGCTGATTTATGTCGATCAAAATATAGTCAGCAGACCTGTTTTTCAACCGGATAATAATTCTCCCTCATACTCAAGATTAGTGGTCTTTCCTTCTATTCACCATTTCATAAACCTTGATTCTTTCTCTTAGAAAGTGATCTTATTGATCTATTTGCTAATTGATTACGATTGAAAAGGTGAACTTGTAAATAGGAGATATGTGGACGTATCCATAAAAGTGAAGTTTGCTCATCCATCTATGAACAGAATCAATCAGTTAATTGACATACTGGAAAGAAAATTTAAGTGAACAAATTATAATTTGCAATATTCATTTTATGACATTTTAGTAAAGCCCTTACAGGATCTGCCCATTTTGCTGCAATTGCTTCTGCAATCTTTCTTCTTTGCTCTGGCGACTTTGGAGCTCTCTTGCTACCTTTTAGCCTAGGCATCTTTTTCCGCTGCTCAACACTCTCCAACCACTCGCGCTCAAGCTGTTCATTCAACATGTCATAGGAATCCCACTGCAACTCCTCCTCACCCACACAACCATTTCTAGATGCTTCTGCAATCAAGTTCTGCCATTCATGATAGCATGTCTCCTGCACCATCAACTTTTCCCGGCGCCTTTGCCACCCCATTCGAACTCCAGCACCAATTTTAATTCTCGTCTTCTTACTGGAATTTCATTATAATAAAAGACGGAATTTTTTTGTGAGGATTTAAAGGCAAAGACACTAATATAAATTCGGAAGTGTAAAATACTTAGGTCTTGTCACCATTGGTACAAAAGCAGAAGAAAGTATGCATTCCAACCTCTGTGCATGTCCAAGGTTAATCAACTTCATCTTGACCTGCAAAGCCAATTTTTGTCTATGAGACCACATGAATTTTGTAAAATTGCAACCAAGTATTCCATCATTGGAGACAATAATTTCATGAGGCAGCCAAAGTTCACTTCCTTCCAAATGTTATTATCTGAGACTTTGCTTACTCTTTAACATTCCAAACTGGAATGCATGACAATCTAGATTCAACCATAATGTATGTCCATATTTCAACAAAGAAACATATAATTATTCTTACATGACATCACCTTAGGATTCTGCATTGCTAGTCTTGTTCTCTCTCTGATTCGTTGCAGGGTTTCTGCACGTGGATTATGGCACCTTCACTGAGTGATATCAAGGGTAAACCATACATTAGTCCCTGGGATTCAGAGTTGACGTTACCTGCACTGTGCTTCCTGCCTTTGTTCCATGGAATGTTCCCCTTATTTGCCTTAGAAATTCTCATCCGCCTCAGCTTCTCTCTTTTGTCCAATTCCATTTCATCTTCCTCAGATGGCCCAAGTCGGGCGCCCAATGAACTTGAACCTGTAGCCACCTGTGAGCTTTCGCGAGATAAGCGCACATCTTCGTTCGGAACCGAGCACATGCGCTCTAGGGTAGCAACTGCCTTCACCACAAACTTAGGCGGATGCGACTCGATGTGAATCTTTTTAGGTGAGTTAGACAACTTCCATGAGGCAAGCTTTTTATCATTCCCCGAAGCAAACGAACTAGAGAACAATCTACCGTGAACAAAGGCTTGAGCCCCAAGTGCACCCAGATGATTATGGAATTTAGGCCGTGCAGTGGCAATTTCTGTACACAAGGCATAACAAATTTCGAAGACGTTAATTGCATGTCATCATTAGAAGAAAGAAGAATCTATATAGCGCAAGCACAAATTCAAGAATTCATTCTGCTTACAAGACGTTTACTGATTTTCTCCAGTGACAATTACTCTTAAGTCCAGCTAATTAAAATGTTGGGCATTTTGGGGAACAAAAAGGAAGTAACTTTTTGAAGTCACAGCCATCATTGCCAGCCAAAGTTGGCCATGTGACATTTAACATCATGTACTTAGATTGTAATCTGAAAATCCCCGCTCAACAAAAGAAAATAACAGGAAATGCAGATAAGGCATTCAAGGTAAAGCAATGAGCCAAGCAGAGCTTTTGCACTAAAGATTACCCATGAAAGTAGAGCGTAGAGGGTACCTAGTAAAGGCATGGATGGGCGCTCATTCAGCCAAAAGCCACAACTCCGAGCAGTTTTGGACCTTCCAAACAGCGTGGAAGGCTTGTTCTCTAAATTCTTCGACCTTTTACAGCAGAACAAAGAGGTTACTCGTTTACAGGGCAAGAAGCGAGAGCGTACGACACGGCGAAGGAGCGTCGGTGGAGGCAGAGATTGGAGGGAGGCGAAGAAGAGGGTGAAGATGGCGGCGAACGGTCGGAGAGACTTCGATAGCCACACAGCGAATGGTGATAATATGGTTTTGGAGACTTTTGTTTTCATTTAACTTTTTCCTCTCGGGAGGGGAGGGAGACTCCGTCGGGAATTGGGTCGGATGAGCAATCACGGGGCTCCGACCCGGATAGAAATGGAATCGCACGGGCCGGGATTGGCCCGGTCACGCAATGCCCAAGCCCAATGGCACCGTCGAGTCCTGACCCAAGTCGGCCCAGGTGAGAGAAAGATGAAGCGCAATTCTTATTGAAAGTTTCCATTGGTAAATAAATGCGCCTGTTTTTTCCTAATATCGTATGCGTGTGTGATTTTATCAAATCGTAGAGGAGCAAAAATAATAAACGACACGTCCATCGACAAATTTGACTTGCGTCACTCTAAGGGTACACTTATTTCGTAATAAGAAATGAATGATTTGAAAAATATATTTCTAAAAATAATCACTTATATCGCTCGAATTAATTAATCAATAAATAACATTTTCATCATCGACGCCAATTGCGTAAAAATATAATTCGCGGATGATGAAAGTAATTTTCATAAGCGATACAGGCTTTTTAGTAAAATGTTTTTCAAACTATTTATCCTTCACGAAATAAATAAAGCTGAATTATCGTCAATTTTTTGTTTTCGGCATTTTTGGAATCTATATGTGTTAGAGAGTCTAACTCAAAAGCTTAAACTGATAGTGAAGAAAAATCACATGAATATAAAGAGTATACATGACTCATTCATAACCGATGTGGGACAACAACAATAGCTTCCGAGCGGCACGGTTCTGATACCATGTTAAAAAGTTCAATCCAAAAACTTAAGCCGATAGGTGGAGAGAGACCACATGAATATAAAAAACATACATGATTCATCCATAACCGATGTAGGGCAACAATAACAGCTTCAACAATATGCTCGCATGAATCTGGTTAGAGGTTGTTATCTGTCAATTCCTTGCACTTATTCATTTGAACTTTTTCTCTTTTGTTTCTAAAAAGCATGTCTTTTTTAATAGTCAATGCATCAAACATCGGTACCACGACCGACGTGGGACAATAACGATAGCTTCTGAGTGGCACGCCTCTAATATTATGTTAGAAAGTCCAGTCCAAAAGCTTAAACTGATAAGTGGAGGAAGATCTCATGAATATAAAGGGCATATGGGATTCATTCACAATCGATGTAGGACAACAATACCAGCTTCAACAATATGCTCGCATGAATCTAGTTAGAGGGTTGTTATCTGTCAATTCCTTGCACTTATTCATTCTCTTTTGTTTCTAGAAAGCATGTATTTTTTAATACCCAATGCATCAAACGTCGGTACCACAAACATCGGAACAGGAGCTGGTGGATTCCCGGCCCCAATTGAATAATGCATCCTTACGTATGGCCTCACGTAATAGGATTAAAAACCATCCTAATTTGTAATTACAGCGGTATTATTGGCATTACATTTTTGTTGCCGAAAAATAGTATTGCTTAAAATAAAATAAAATAAAAACAACAACAACAACATTTGGTAGTTTTAGAAATGAATGTATTATGCAAATTTTCTTTGATTTGATTTATACAAAGACCGAGAAAAGCGGTATCGATCTTTAGTTTATTATTGGATTTCAGTATGATCAAGGGATCACGTCACATATCGCCGATAATCAGAAGACAAAGCCACATTTAGGCAAACGATGTTCTCAAGTGTAATGTCGGACAGCCGTGTCGTAACCGTGGGGATGCTTACGTTTCGGGTCTGATTTGATTCGGATGTATTTTCAGACGATACCCAAGCCGAACCGCGAAAAAAGCACAACTCAAACCAAATCAAATAACTTTGGTTTTTTCACCGGTCGGTTCGGTTGCGAATTGCCACGACCAAACCCCGATTTCCATGTAAGTAATTGAGAAGATGGGTAGACGATTTAACTTCAACGTCCGGCAAGAAATCATTCGTAGCTTTTGCTGGGCCAGCTTCATGCACGACGGATCATTAAAAAAATGGAGAGGCGGTAGGTTTAAGCATGATCGAAAAACGACGAGTACGAACACCAAAGATTCTCCACCGAGTCAGCTCCTAACTCCTACCCAATTTCTTCGAACAGTCAAATCTTCCAACGACAGAGCATGTGGCAGACCGCTCGATTCCATCGCACCGCGTGTATAAAAGGCCACTTTCACAGGGAAAAATCACGACCGAGAAAATAAAACCATGCTCGCCGGCTCGATCCGCGAAGCGGCTCGGCGGGCCTCGCTCTCCGTCTCCGACGCGGTCCTCATCGCCTTGTCTGTCGCCCTCGCGTCCTTTTGCCGCTCGCTCAAGCTGTCGCCGCCGCCGTGGACAGCTCGCCTCTGCCGCGGCGAGGAGAGCGGCCCCTGCGCCGCCGCCGGAGAAATCTGCACGGTCTGCCTCGGGGAGGTCTCCTCTGACGGGAAGCTTCAGAAGCTCCCCGAATGCGGCCACCGCTTCCACGCGGAGTGCATCGGCACGTGGCTGGGGTATCGCCGGACGTGCCCTCTCTGCCGGACGGCCGTGAGCAGCCGCGGCGGAGGCGGGAAACTCCGCGCCCGCGCGGGTTGGCTGCTGCGGCTGTTGATGGCGAGCGCGTGTAAATGGATGGATAAGCGCTTCGATACCAACCTCGTATTGGTGTTCTGCCGTGATTCCGACACTCTCTTCTCTTGAGGATTGGATTGAAACCGGTTGATGATAGAGTGAAAAAAAATTCATTCTGTATAGAAAGATAGGTATGCAGTGCCTCTGTCTTCGTGTTGAACTTGATCACAACATTCTTTGTTCCCAAAACGACATCGGTTCAAGCCATATTCCTTCGCTCCTTTTACACGAGCTTCGATCGCATGACATGATCAGGTTCGACGTCCAAAGGGCAGAGAAAATGTCCCGACCCATGGTTCGAGTGCTCGGTGCTGCCGCACTGAAGTAACCCACTTTGTAAAGCTCGAGCGACCTTTAATAAAACAGACATCGACGTGATTGGGTACGTAGATAATACCTGCATACGGGGCCAAGACAACTCTCTCTAAAAAATTCGACAAAATAAGCCACCTAACTTCCGGAGAATGGGTGCCTCCTCATAAAACGATGAAATCGAACCCGGATTACATCCCGCATATTTCGGAAGTAGGCAATTTGCCTGCTCAAAGTAGCTATACTTTAGAGTTACCATAGTCGATTTTCAACGGTCACCAAACGAATTTCTCTTATCAGGGATTAACTTTTGGAGCGGAAGCAGAAAAATCAATTTCTGATCAAAAGTTGATTTCTGAAGCAGAAGTGTTGTCATGCGCGCCCTCACAGGCCCAGCCTTCTCCATGTTTTCAGGGTATCGGACGGATAACAGGACATCTCGGGCCAGCCCCGGCCCATTACTCTCGGGTCGGCCCCATCGGATCCGACTGGACAAAATTGCCGTTCTCTTCTCTCCCCTTTTACCTTTTTTGAGAGCAGAAGGGTCATCAACTATGCCACATCATGATTCGTGCTTTGACTACTAAACAAACGATAATTTTCTGAAAAAAAAAAAAGAATCATTTCTCGATCCATCATTTTGTGCGAGCATTTCCCGTCGTAAACTGCAAAAAAGCCGGTTATGCCCGGCAAAAAGCCCAAAATCGAGGCTAACAATATGGGAAAAGGATTGGTCCCCTAGAGCCTAGTTCTTTGGACAACAATCTTTACGCCAGAGTCTTTCATTGCATTCTTTATGCTTGATTCAGTTGAAATATGGCTTACTGATCTCATTAAACGACGATGATTAACACTAATGTCATTCTCAAACGCATGAAGTCGTCCCCCCAACTCTCACCTTCCCTAACCACAAAAAGTAAACATTTGACCCCATCTTGGTTGGTCCACCTGTTATGAACATGGTGGGTCTCTTGGGGGTCCGGTCATCTTCCTTCTTGCAATGACAACACCACACGTTTCTCTTTCCGATGTTTTATATTATAGCGGAGACTAAGTGGATGGGGCTAGGGGCCATCCTTGATTTGATGAATTGGAGTTTTAGTTGCACCTAGTACAGATTTGCTCACATCTTCCTGCCCTTAGAAATTTGAGCATGTCTCGGACAACATGGGTTTTTGATGTCTTTGAAGTCCATCGTCACGTGAGACGGTCGTTGCCCTTGGTTTTTTAATCACGCATTAACATTACTCGCGATCGAAAATCTCGCGTTGTGATTAGCATGGGGAGGTGATGTGAGGGATGGAAAGGCGAACGAAAGCCCAAATTGGAGAAGAAAAAGCAAGCAGTACCTAGGACACGTAAAGTCAACATCCTCCTTCGACTCACCGGCAGCGTCAAAAGCAGGTGGGTAATTGGCGACTTTTTCGGGATCTGTAAAATCTCCCCTCAAAACCTGCGTTGGTTTCAGGATTTTGCTTGAATTTGCTGCAAGATTTGGAGAGACCGACCCCATGTGACGGTCTAGAATCACAGGCCCCGCCACACCTTGCGGCTCTTTTTCCATTTGATGGTTCTGTATTCACCGTTCATCTTCAAAAAATGGTGTACTAGTCTCCGATGTAAGGACAGTTTTGCACTGCTTAGACCCTTCTTTTTTCTGTTCCCCGTCTTTTTCTTTTCGGGGGGGCAAATCAGATGATGTTGAGTTAACTTGTCAATTAAGTGATCCTGCCAAATTGTTGATGTTAGGGAAATGGAATGAAATTAACTTTACCGTGTTGGAGATATTTTAGGCAAATTCGACCATGAAAGTCAAGAAAGCTGGCAATCTCGGGGGAACTGGTGATGATGGCATGGTTCTTGCCCTGGAAATAAGAGTGGTCCATTTGGACATCAACAGAGAAGCTACCGGGTCATTTCAGCTTAAAGAAATACAAAAAACGAAGGGGTGGGGATTGTGGGGGTGACTGGAAAATCAAGATGAAACATAATTACGGTTCACTTTCGAGGATCTTCAGTGGAGAAAAAGGAAGATAGGGTTACTGAGCACAATAACAGTGTGCAAAAGAATCATCCCATCATCACGACATGTGGGAAGATTTGATTGCAGAATCGGTGTGACACGCGTGGATAGATGGAGTCGAATCAACTTCCTCACAACTCAATTGAAATTTCAGAAGAAGAAAACAAAGAACCCCCTGATTGGATTGATGTGTTAATTAAACGTATGAGCCAATTCAGAAGCATATTGTCCACCACTTGTCAGTCAGCTCGAGGTTTGAATCGAGGTTCTTGATTTCAAAATTTGTTGATGGACATGACACAAGTCAAAAAACGCAGAGATAACGATGTTTAGGACGAGAAAACCATGTTTTGGCCCAAAAAAGCAAAACCAAGACCAAGACCGAATAATTTTATTTGGTATATCGCTCCAAAAATTCAAAATTTGGTAAAATTATAATGACAATCTTGGTCCCCAGGTACTGTCATCTTCTTCCTCCTCCTTTCTGCTATCGGGCAAAGAGGAAGGAACTCTTCACTCCCTCCGAAGTGTCCCTCCTCTGGGGGAGAAGAGACGGAGTCTTGAGCTTCCTCGTTTGTCCTCGCTAGCGCACAGATCTTCCTTTAAAACCCTTCAAATCTCATTGCAGATGGCATTTCTCTTCTCCTCAGCTCGAAACGTTTTCTCTTCTCCTTCCAACACAAATTCCCATTTTGGACCCTCAAGTGTATCTTGATTCGTTTTGCCCAAATCTCGTGTTCATATTTCAAGATCCGCCGGATCGGCATAAACCCTTTTTGCAGGTTTTGCGGCTTTGCTAAACTTCCACTCAAATTCGCATCTTTATCTTTCGTCCATCTTGTGGGTTGAGCTTGAACTGCGGAAAGGTTCTCTCTTTCCGTTACCGATTAGGAAATCAAGCTCTTTCAGTTTGAATAAGTAAATCTTGATCATTGTTGCTCGAAATGGGAGACGTCACGGAACTGGATGACTCTGAAGCAGTTGCGTTAACAGGCAAGATCATGTTGATTGCGG
>JANUWG010000460.1:0-11761 GCA_025175695.1 Eugenia klotzschiana
GTTCAACACTGAATTCGAATCCATCGTCGTCGCTCGTCAGCGACGGATCTCCGGTTTCAATCCCAGTTCAGTCGTCTAATCGAATCGAATCGCATGTCGTTCTTCATCGGCCTTCGGATCAAACCATCCGGACTTCTGTAGCTGGATTTTCTTACTGCCGAAGGAAAAATTGGGGGGAAACCCTAAATTGGACCCTCGGGGATTGGGGCTTTCTGATTGCACATGTCGACGGGCAAACCCAGAGATGGAGACTTGCAGCTGGTGGCAGCGGCGGCTGAGAAGCCGAAGTCGGAGCTCCCACCGAGGCCCCCGGCTGGCAGCGGGTCCACCGCGCTTGTGGAGTATGCAGCGCCGCTGCTCCAGGAGGAAGAGGAGGACTTGGAGATTAAGCTGAGGCGGATCATAGAGAATGTTCCGGTCCGTGTTAGTAACACCTCTGGTAGTTCTGCTGGTTCAGGGTCCGGCGATTTTCATCAGGTCAGTTTCCGAGGTTGTAAAATTTGGATGTTTTACTTAAGTTCTCCGTGCTAGAAAGACCTTGGGTGCGGTTGCTTCTGTATCACAGCTTAGAGAAGGGGCGAGTTTGTCATGAATACGATGTTTGAATACTCTTTGGTGTTGAGGTAATCGTAGATTCAGATTGTTAGGGAGACCTTGGTGTGGTTGCTTCTGTATCGCCCCTTAAGAAGGGGTGACCTTGTCATGCATACGGTGGTTTGATGAAATCTGCTGGTCACTTGGAGCGAAAAAGGGGTGAAAGTTGTTTGAATAATCTGTGGTGTTGAGGTAATCTGACATTTAGGTGGGTAGCGGATGCTTGATGTCGTGGTTGCATCCAGTGTGTGCGGTGCTTCTTGATCTTAGCTGGAACTTTTCAGAAGCAAGACGACAGTGGTCGATGTAGATACGAGGTCATGGCCATAATTTGTGAATTGCCTTTCTTTAGATATCTGAATTCTTATCAGAGAAAAAAAGAGAAATTGATTTGGCCTCTTAGAAACTGTTTGCTCTGGTGTATTGCTGTGCTAGGCTTTACTTGCAATCATGAAGCTGTTTCTACTCCTGTCTTCGAGCTTCAATCCCCCCCCCTTTTATATTTATGATGTATATACTTCTGTTTCATTATTTTGTTTCATTCTGCATCTAGATGTTCAATTCCCATTAGTATGATTAGCTCTAGCCTGCCTAACTTCATCAATTTGTGTAATGTACTCATCTAGAGGTCTAACATCCCCATTATTTCCATTTGGGATGGGTTTCGCCTGATGTGGTTTTGACTATGCCAAGATGGAAGAGCTCATCTTTATTGTTTATGGCATATCGATGTGGTCAAATAGACACAGTTTATGGTACTGAAGTCATAGGAGTATCATCGAAAGTGAGTTGAAAGGGAAATGAGATACTTTGTCAAGTTAGAAATACAGGCTTAAGTTGATTGGGTATCAAATAAGCATAAGAGCGGTCCCTTTTGGCCGGTGAATCGACGACATGGAATGGATAGATATTTTCTTTTATTGCATTTAGTATTCTGAGCTTTTACTGGAATGAGATATCTATGGTACTCATTATTGACGCTGACTCTATTGGCGAGGTGCACTTCTTTTTTGTGGATATTGTTGGCTGTTCTGCCATGCTCTGTTTAAGATAAACTCATCTTATCAGTTGTGATATGGCGATTCAGTTGAAAGGCTTTCTCTTTCATTCAATTTAATAGGAATAGATGGTTTCTTTATTTCATTGGTATTCTGTTACTTGGTACACTATCTGATTTGTTACTTATTATTTGCAAATTATGCTTGTGACAGTATCGGCAGATGAGACGGAAGGAGCAAGACCGGCTAGCGAGAATGGACGTTGATTACCAGAAAAGGAAAGAAATGGCCGAATTCATGATGAGAAGGGAAGAGAGATTGAAAGCAGCGGAGGAACGTACAGCAAAGAAGCGTTTGAAGCGCCAAAAGAAGAAGCAAAGGAAGAAGGAGAAGAAGATGAAACCTAGCTCGGGCGGAGGAGAGCATTCGAAGGGGGACTCCACTGACGATGAGGAAGGTGATTCCGACAATGACGAGGAAGCAGCAAGCTGATCGAGCCCGTTCTTCTTAATTTTTGTAGTGTTAAGGTTGCTTTGTTATAGGAAATTTCATTTTCCTTAGCGCAGCTCGTCGTCCCGTCCAACCTTATGCCTGCCTAAAGCCTGTAATTGGATGTCGGAGGGGCCTACATTGCCAAGAATGTACTGAAAATTGCAACATTTGTAGGGCGTTGATTCAGTGACAAGAAAGAGGTGGAGTTTCCATCTCACTACATGTTGGGCAAGCTTACAGTGCAGAGGTTGCTTTCACTGGTGGTCAGTGGCCATGGCTTGTGCTTGTTACTAGTATTCAGTGATGGAGCCATTCGTGGCAGAGGTGACTGAACTATTCCAACCCTATAGCCCCTTCTTCCATTTCTTTGATGGACAGACCCTCGAGGAAGAAATTCTCTGTTCCAATTTGGCTTCTTGATGTACTCGAATCCGAATACCCAAAACATTTGAACGCAAAGAAACTACATGGCCGTTTATGGTGCGCCAATTAACTCGGAGTTGTAGACGGAATTGGCGGGGCAGGCATGTGCCAAAACTCAATGCTCGTGAACTTCCTACTTTCATTTCATGCGACCTGCCTTCAGGGATGAAATTGAAAAAAGAAAACAAACAGCTGGGGCCAATTGTAGAACTTTCGGAAGCCCATTTCCCTATCAGAAAGGAGAAACTGCCTTTTCTCGGCCGCTGCCTTTTCGTATTCTCTTTCCCTCCTTCATCTTCTCGATCTAACCTCTCCCCGATCACTTCTCCCTGCTCGGGTCTCGTCGCGTATGATCGGCGAAGGAGATCGTCAGACGGATATTTTTTATTGTATGAAAATATTTTAGTAATATCATTTTTTATTTTATTTACTAATTTTTTATTATTTAAATTGTTTTTGATTTGATGTAAAGTTTTTATTTGGTAACATATATATGTGAAGAGTTTAAAATAGGTTAAATTAGTTATATAAGTTTTCTTAGAATATTAGTGTGATTTTGTAATATGGGTTAAAATGGGTCGGGTCGGGTATGGGTCGGTTGCGGGTCGGGTCGGGTATGGGTCATTGAATATGGATCAAAACGGATTAAACGGGTCAATATGGGTCGAACCATATTCGACCCGACCCAAACCCAAACCGACCCACCCATTTGACACCTCTAGTTCTACCCTACGGAAAGAGTCTTTAATGGAACCTTAGTTTTAGCTAGAGCTATCAATATGGGTCAGACCCATATCTGACCCATATTTTGTACAAAATGGATCAGACATGGGTCATCAACTTTTGGAGGGCCACTAAAAATGGATCAAAAGAACTGAAGTAAAATTAAACGGGCCAAAAATGGGCCGCGTATGAAACGCATTTTCGACCCAACAAATCAATAACCCATTTTCGTTCTCGCAAGTCGCAACCCTAGGTTTCTTCTCCTCGCAAGCAGATCTGAGTCGCAAGTCGCAAGCTGCAACGCAATCGGCTGTTGCCCGCCTCCGTCGCGCGCCTCTGTCGCCCGGCGACGCTCGCCTCTACGTCTAAGGTTCTTGATTTCTGTTCTTTCTTTTCTTGGGTTGATTTCTAGGGTTCTTGATTCGACCAAAAAGTAACGGCGGCTTCATGGTCTTTCGCCTCTGTTTGTTGAATCCTGAGAGGGTTGTCGTGGCATTTGTTTAAATTTGGTTTGTGTTGGGTGGTGGGGTGTTCTCGGGTAGCTGAATGCGGTAATTATTTTCGTTTCTAGGGTTTGATTTTTCCTCCGCTTGCCTAATGTCTTCCTCTGGATAAGTCCTGCTCCTCAGTCCCTGTTATAAAACAGATATTTTTTTTTTCTCTCCTTCTTAGGTTGTGCATTTTTGCGGGCGTGTATCATCCGGGAATTGTTCTTCTTCTTTCCGTGGTAGCTTTTATCTTTGCCCTGTTGTTATGGTTGTGATTGAGGCATTGCGTCGAACAGTTTGAAAGCCGGAAGATGTTGGGGTTGTGTGCGGATGTTGTGCTGTTTCTGGTCCCCGTTTGGATTGCTTTTCTTGTTGGGGTTGTCATTGGATGGGTATGGAAGCCCAAATGGGCGAGCTTGGGGAGGGTCGAATGGAGTTGTTCGGTCCTGGGACAGTCCGATTCTTCCTTCCCTTTCTTGCCATCGAAGTCGGTGATGTCTCCGTTGAAGGGATTTGGGTCGGACCCGTGCTTGAATTCATTCAAGGTGCAGTGGCCGAGTTTCGATTTCCGTAGTACAGATGCTGCGGCCACAAAGCAGAAACCGTTATCTCAATCACCTGCCCTGTTTGAGGATTGCAGGTAGTGTCTGTTGGTTTTACAGTAATTTAACTCCGTGAATCGCAATTTTTTTTTTCATGTTTCTTCATTTCTCAGTTGCTATAGCTTGTTAATGGAATCGTGTGGTGGTATTGAGTTAACACGCATTGATCCAATTTTTTTTTCTGAGTTTACGAAATGTTATAAGCCAGAAAAGATGGATGCCATTCAGAATAGCTCTGCTCATAATGATACTGAAAATGGTTCTCCACCACGAGCGAATGTTGCACCCTGTTTACTAGCTTTCCACGTGAAGATGCGGGAATTGTCCCTGCACATGAGGCAGGGACAAGCCTACCGGCGTATAGATTGACCTCTCATGAAATTAATGGAACTCTTGCAGCACATCAGAGGCCGTGGAAATATCCACTTTGTTGTCGGAGGAGGATTTGACGCAGTTATGGCAACTTGTTGAGATGAAAGACGGAGGTCCTTCTTGGGTACATATGATGGATCGTTACACGTTGAGTATGAACTACCAAGCCTGGAGGCGAGATCCCAAAGTATGTTAAAGATTTCGTGAATTTCGTTCTTTACATTTCGGGTGTGCTCCTAGTAATTCAAATGCCGTTACCGATGTATTGATTGCACAAACTAACTGACTTTGCTTCGATTGATTACTTAGACTGGTCCTCCTCAATATCGCAGCCGAACCGTGTTCGAGGATGCAACACCTGAGACGGTGAGGGATTTCTTCTGGGACGACGATTTCCGGTCAAAGTGGGATGATATGCTTGCCTATTCAGCGACTGTAGAGGATTGTCCCTCCACAGGAACCATGGTTGTCCATTGGATTAGGAAGGTGAGATCTTCTCTGTTTTTCTGATATTTTCAATTACTATGGATTACTTTCAGCCGCATGATGCTCATGTGAATGGTTTGCATTGCAGTTCCCCTTTTTCTGTAGCGATCGTGAATATATCATCGGGCGCCGAATATGGGAATCCGAGAGGTCATATTATTGTGTGACTAAGGTATGAGAAGTGATATTCTTGGTTTGTATGTCGAATATTCGGGAATAAAATTCTTGCTTCTTATGAGAATTTCCAATGTTTTCTCCGGCTTTTGGTGATATGATTTGTCTTCTATGATTACGTACTAAGCGGTGGTATGTTTTACTCTGCACAATTTCAGGGAGTACAATACCCTTCCATCCCTAGGCGCAACAAACCAAGGCGTGTGGACTTGTATTATTCAAGTTGGTGCATTCGAGCAGGTACATTGTCTTCTCCGTTCCAACGTTAAATATCATCCATCTCTCTCTCTCTCTCTCTAGTTTTCCCGCCATTTGCGACCTAGAGTTAATACGTTTGTGTACTGTCCAGTCGAGTCGAGAAAGAATGATGGGCAGCGGACGGCATGTGAAGTCTTGCTCTTCCATTTCGAAGACATGGGCATTCCGAACGAGATCGCAAAGCTCGGGATAAGGCAGGGGATGTGGGGGGCAGTCAAGAAGATCGAACCCGGATTGCGCTCCTACCAGAAAGCTAGAGCTTCCGGGGCGCCGCTCTCGCGAAATGCCAACATGGCTCAGATCAACACGAAGATAAGCCCCGAGTTTGTCAAGACTTTGGAAGAGTCTGACGACGCATCCGAAGTCGGTAAAGCCGATGCAGTGGAGAAACCAAAGGGCGGTGGTAATCTACCCAAGGCTCTATTCATTGGCGGGATCCTCGTCTTTGCACTTAGCCTCAACCACGGGCTCCTGACTAAAGCGGCTATATTCAGCGTCGCCCAAAAGTTCGGGAACTTGAGAAAGAGGAGGCCAGAGGTGAGACACTAAGATCTGATGGGTATGAACACTTTTTCGGCTGCCATTTTTCCCTCTTCTCAGCAGGAAGACGCAATTCGGATTCGTTGAAGGCTAGCACGAGGCTTAGAGGTTGGGAAATTGATACCAAAAGTTAGGATATATAGAGTTTAATGTTGTAAATCACAGGTAGTTCCTCCATACCAGCAATACTGTTGTGAATCACACGCATGGTTCCTCCACACAAGCACTCTGAATTCATAATGGGAAAGTAATACTAAGTTTTATCCATTCACTTTCCTGTGGCTAGGTCGATGTAAGTTTATGCCAGTTTGTGTTTCTCGTGTAGAGAGAGAGAGAGAGAGAGCAGCGAGCCTTGCATGCGATCCTTCACTCTTCGGACACGCTGCAAGGTCGCCACAAGTGATCTCGGAGACTTGGGTGGGTAGAGGACTCGAAGTCTATAGGTACCAAAATCTCGGACCGATCGAGTTCGAGGCCTTTGCTTCACACTGTGACATGCATATGATCAAGGCAAGGAAAGGAGAAACTCTTACACTCAACACTTGTAAACCGACATCTATCATCAATAATTTTCAAGGTCAATAGCGCTACTGCGGTTTCTCTTAAGTCGTATGACCTACAACTTCATCCAAGATTTTGCCATGCAAATATAAATCAACCACAGAAGAAGCTTTTGCAGAAAGACCCAACGTTCACAGAACAGATAATCTGCTTAGACTCAGATTTTTCAGGGAGGAAGCTTGGAGAACCAGAGAATTCAACACATCCTATACAAAAGAACGGTCCCCAGCACTTTGGTTCCGAATTTCCTAAATCGACACACACCAATGCCTACAGTCTGACGTTAATCTCAGCATACATGTGAAAAACTAGGTTGTGAATTAATTCCAAGGTTGAACCAAAGGGAAAACTACACCCAAGTCACACATCGATGCTGCTTAGGACTAAACCGCATCACAAAGATCGAGTATAATTCTCCATTTTAGATATACAATCATAGCTGGATTGATGGCATCTAAGGAGCAAAACTTTCTTGACATGAAATTCACCCATTCTCATAACTAAGTAAACCCAGCAGTCATACAAGGTAGAGAAAACGATTGCCGATTGGACGAACCAACATTAAGTCTGAGACTAATTGTCAATAGTACAACGCTTGACAAACCTTGTGAAACTAAACAAAATTTGAAAAGTAATAGACCACTCAAATAGAATTTCTAACAGACACAAAAGCCCCTAATCAAACAAGCTGAATCCCATGTCATCATCGCTCTCTTCCTTCGGTTCCTCCTGGACACAGAACAAGGATGCAACAATGAGATTCAGACAAGCTTGCCAGCATAATAACAAATGATGAAGAATGTCACGTCAACGCTCCTCAATTAATGCTACGTAATATGATAATCGCTGATTCCAGTTTGTTGTAAATTATACATGATAAGAAATCGACTAATTATGCACTCGATGCACATGGAAAAGAGACACGGAACCATAATCAAGCTCCTACGTGAGGCATAAAAACTATACTTTACACCGACCTACAACTAGCTTTAATTGTTTTAGAACACAACAACATCAACAAGCTAGGCCAAGGTCCACCATTTACAGAAATTGGCTTGATTCTGGATCAGCTCAAACTATTCTAAACTTAGAACAGAAACATGGACAAACCGCAGCTAAAATTATAAGCATAGTATCGTCATCTTCGAGAATTAAACAGTCGAATTCATCAACAAATGAGGCCATAGATTATTGATAACTACCTACTGCGATCAAAGAACCAACGAAGAAGGAACTTACCTTCTTCTCCTCGGCGGCCGGAGCGGCGTCGGCAGGAGCGGCGCCGCCAGCTGGCGCAGCGACGGCCATCGGAGCGGCCCCACCGCCGGATCCGACGTTCGTGATCAGATCTTCGATATCCCTCTTCTCGGCCAACTTGGCGAACAAGCCAGGCCAGTAGGACTCGACACTGACGTTCGCTGCCTTGACCAAAGCAGCAATCTTCTCCGCCTGTTCCAAGTCGTCATGCGGTCAATCAAAACCCAACCAAACGAAGACGCACACGAGTTCACTATCCACAGAGAGAGAGAGAGAGAGAGTTACGGTGACTGGGATGCCGTCATCGTTGAGGATCAAGACGGCGTAGGTGCAAGCGAGCTCTCCGGCAGACATTGCTTGTGGCAGAGAGAAAGATTCTGCAGATTAAACAGCAATCAGAAAATGAGATCGTCGCTAGAGGGGAGAGAGAGAGCGCGAGAGGAACCTCAAGGGACGACGGAGGCGATTCTCTTCACGGCTGTGCTCGATTGACGCTCCAAGGGAGAATGAGGGTTTCGAGAAGACATTATATATGGAGTGCGATCTAGGGTTCTAGGGTTTCTGGCTCTCTTCATCACGCGGCAGGCACGTGACTATCTCGGGCCCCTCGAATGGGCCCCCATCTCAGAATAGTTTTGAGCCCTTTTGCATTGGCCATGGGCTTGTAGTGAAGAACAATCGGCCCGGACATATCCATGTGAGATTAAAAGGGGAAACCGTGTTTTTTTCCTCTCCTATTGACATTTTCTTTTGGTCGGGGTTTCTATTAACATTTGAAGCAGCAGTTTTTCGATCCCAAAAAAAAAAAAAAATAGCAGTTTAAGCAACCGTCCTGATGACCGTTCACATGTCAAGAATCGAGGTTTTCCTGATCGATCGCATAGCCCCGAAGAACCACAAGACTTGAATTGTTTTGATCTCCAAGGTTTCCTTGGATCCTCTAGAATATTCTTGAGAGAGGATGATATAGTAAATGATCCGTGTTCTAGAATTCTCATCTTTAATGTAGATAATTATTAGAAGAGGAGATGCATCCTAAGCCATTCAATCTAGACCCAATCAACGGTTGTAATGAGAGATCTCCTTGTATAAATAGGAAAAGTCTCCTCCTCATTTGTGTAATCCAACACTTGAGCATCCTAGTCTCACACATAGCGACGGAGCTCACTTCAATGATAACGGACGAGGCCTAGGCCTTAACGATTATGCATCGTTTGATGTTATTTATAAAGAGATCGATTGGATTGCCTCATGCAGCCAAGAGAACCAGGTGAACACCAAGAGATCGTTAATGTCGAAGACATGCAAGTGAGTGTAATCACATCCTTCAAGATCTTAGGTACATCAGTTGTGGATGCCATCCAATTTCTTTGATTGACAATTCATCCAGCTCAACAGTAGAATCAGCAACTCATCCACATGTTAACCCGATTTACAAAACACTAATTAGACGATCTATGTATGGAAGCAACTGTTTCTCAGGTCCTGCCACTTTTGGGGGACTCTCTATATATGTTAGTGCTATGCTTCAAACAGTCATTGCGCATGTAAAAAATTACTAGGGGTAATTGATGACCCAGCTTGCTAAAAGGACACGGGATATTTAGAGGGCCAACCGCTAAATCTGGGTACATGGAATCAACCTTTCCCTCAGCAATGAGTGCATGAGGAGCACCGCAAGAAGCATTAACAATCATCACATCGAATTCAGCTTATTAAAGACATGTGGCCGAAGAGTCATGAAGTCCCCACACACCAACATTGGAATGTCTGCACTGGCAGCTATTTTTTGCAATCCTTTCCATGGAGTGTGGATCTGACAATTAAAAAGAATGAGGTTCAAAAGGAGAAAACGTGAAATAGCTGAAACAGATTGGCCACCGAGGATGGAGATATGCGAAAGTACTTGCACATTAACATGTGTATTAGCCTGCACTCCAGCAGGAAAAAAAATGAAATGGTCAGAAGATGCATAAAGCCCAGAGATGAAGAGAAGACAACTAGAATACATTTTATAGTGTATAAATGAACTAAAAGCAAAAAAAAATTACTTCGACAACCGTAGCTTTTAAGACTATTGGAAAGACATAAGTGATACCGTAGAAGGCCAACAATCAGGGGACAATAAAGGCATTTCTACCGCACAAAATATTTCTAAAGTGTCTGTGTCTACCGTAAAAGTTCATCTCTTGCAGTCATTTTTTTTTCTTCCCTTACACATCCTTAATTACTTATTTTGTTAATATATTATGTCCATGATCAAATGCGCAATTTCATATTTTAATTTTACCTCTCGCATTCTTTATTGTAATATCTATTATTTTTCTAACCATAATGGCTTTCTTAACAAGATTTCAAATCTCATAATATTTGACTCATTCCATAAATATTCATACACACGGTCCATATTGTGTATTTTTATCGATAATGTATTTCCGTTTTATTATAATTCAAATATTTCGCGAAAATATAATCTGGCTAATCCTTCAAATGTCCATTTCTTGCGCACGCACGCAACACGTGAGTGCAGTTGCTAGCGAGAGGGAATGACGACGTAATGATTTCTTAGGTCAAGAACAAAACAGTTCTCGGTAGAAAATTCTTGCCACTGTATGGAACCTCCATCTATTAAGCCAAAATGCTCTACCAGAATACCCAAACAAAAGAAAAAGAAAAAGAAAGTTATGTAAAGAAGAAACAAAAATGACTACAAGAGATGAACATTAGATGGACTATCCTGCATTTTAGTGGCTAAAGCTCAAGAAAGCCCAAAGGAGATAACTGGACTGCCATTGTTAAAGCTTGTAAGCTAAGTAGAGACAAGGACCCACCATCCACTCAGAGCTAAAACATTTCAAAATCCCCAGCCCATGTCCAAAGCAAGCAATCAGGGCAATTAGAGGTGCTGGTTCTAATCAATAGTACGTTACAAATGTTAAGATTCGATGCACAATCAAGTCGAAATAAAACGTAAAACGAGAAAGAAAAATCGAGATGCGAGATTTTATTTTGGTTCATCCTTAAACTAGGGTTACGTCCAGCAAATGATTTTACTATAATTGGCACATCGCATCGCTCGTTACATTACTCAATTACAAGCGAAAAAAGTGTGTGTGTGTGTATATATATATAGTAGCTATTTATGAGCTCAAACTTAAACCACTAATGAAAAAACTCTTAAATTGTAAAAGCCATCCGACGTCGAGGGGGCGCTGCCCCCTTTTGAGACTCTCGCTTACTTAGCGTGAAGTCAGATTCACATGCTTTCTTATCATAGGGGAGTATAAACCATAACCTAACACAAAATTGTCCTCCGGACAAAAATTGGTGCTTTTTTAATGTCATAATTAAAAGTCGGGCCTAAATTGTACCCGAATCATCGTTAGTACCCAATTTTTTTGACCCAACTAACAAGGCCTATGAAAAGGGGGAGAAAAAGGGCTTTTTTCAAGAGTATGGTTAATTTTTTTTTTTTTTTTACAAATTTAGGTTTTTTTAAAAATTATTTACTGATTTAGGGCCAGTGCGCCTGTATAAGAGGCGCACAGGACATGTGTGCCTCCAAAAGAGGCGCACAACTTGTGTGCCTTCTTCTTCTTTTTTACCGTAGATCTTTTTTTTTTTACTTTTTTTCTTTTTATATTTATAAGAATGTTTATATTTATACAACTTTATTTATAAATATAATTTTTTAAGGGGTTGTGTCATGACCCAATTCACAACTTCATGTGCGAGTATAACATATGTATCGTGCATAGTTGAACCACGTGGCCCGTTCACGTGTGAGCTATAC
>JANUWG010000461.1:0-11757 GCA_025175695.1 Eugenia klotzschiana
GAAGAATATGAAAAAGATGAACAATTAAGTGAAATATTAATGCAACGCGATTAAAATGGCCGCATTATTACACAAATATTCCTCATATTTATTTGGTTGCTTCTGTTTTCGTTCCACGTATCAAATTAGAAGGCGTAAAAGACTATTTGAATATATATTATGGATGTTTTCATTTAAATGCAGATGTTAATCTTATAAAAGGAGTAGTTAGCAACACAATAGTAGAATTATGTAATGATTTTTCTAGTAGATATGACTTAAGTGATATTTGATCTTCTTCTCAATCTTGTCGTGTACAAAACGAGAGCAGAGATAGAATGAGTAGAAGGTATAGAATGCTGAGGAGTAGGCAAAAAAGATAAAGAGGAGTAACGGATATTTTCGAATTTGATCACTATTTAGGCACTAACTTTGAGACTAATGCATTTGGAAGTGGCACAGATTTTAGAATTTTAGAGTAATGGAAGGAGCATTCAAGCCAATATCAAATTCTCTCTCTCATCGCATGACAGATTTTAGCAACCCCTTATTCAACAGTTGCGGTTGAACAAGCTTTTAGCGCTGATGAAAATATTTTGGACGATCGACGTTTAAGATTAGCTCTGAATTCCGTGGAGGCTCAAGCTTGTGTCGATGATTGGACGAAGGCTTAATATCGACAACAAGAGATGAATTGCAACAACGAAGCCAAATTCTTCGATGATGGAGATACCACCGTCACGGGTACCACCGCCGGAACCAACAATTAACGATGAGGTAAGTATGGGGTTATCAAAGGTAAAAGAACTACATGGGGTTTGATTCTTCTATCCCCAATAAGATATGTAAGTACTTAAAGATAATTCATTAAGTCAAGCCTTTTTTTCCCTCCCTCCTTTTTTCCCTAAATTTGATTACAATTTGTATTTGATAATTTATTATTTCAAAATTTTTTATTTAAAAATATAATTTCAAAACCCGAACTGGTTTCGGCCCGGTTCCAGTTCCGAACCGCCCCGGTTCAGAACTGAAACCGGCCTTGAACAGGACCGGAACCAGAACCGCCCCTTAAGGTTCCAGTTCCGGTTCATCCGTGGCCACGAACCGGAACCGCCGATTCCGAACCGTGGCCATGACTAGATGTTAGCCCTGCCTATTATCGTGTCATATACAACGCATCCCACGTTATTTCACATTTACGCCAATGTTGGTGGATTGTTTACCTAAATTATAAAAGAAGAAGAAGAAGAAGATTGTTTTACTTTTGCAATTTAAATGTCTGATCCATTGTAAATTGCAATGTCTATATAAGCTCTGCTTGTGTGCAAACGTGCTCGTTTGGTATAAAAATCGCCTTCTTGCATGATTCTACCCCCACTTTAAACTTTTAGGGTTCTCTTCTATTTTATTATTTGAATGGAAGGTTCCACGCCAGCAAATTATATCCGCAATATTCTGCACCGGCAATGCCGTACAGACAATTTGACGAATTAGTGAATATGAGAGGGGAATTTCTTCGCTGTACCAGTAGAGAGCTCTGCTTATATGATTGCACCCGCTTCCTCTGTTCTTGCACGAACGCACGCACGCTCTCAGGATCCCCTCCCTTCCTCTCTTTCTCTCTCTCGTAAAATTCTTGCAGTATTCAAAGCGATAGTGAAATTCCTTTGACTGATGAGTCGACGATAATCATTGTATGAGCGAGCGAGGGAGTGCAGAGGGGGTGAAATCCGATGGATTGCAGAGTTCTATCCGGAACAGCAGAGCTGTTGCCAAGCATCAATTCGCTTCGTGTGTTAGTGTTTTCGAAGTTCGGCTCCATTCACCAATCAATTGGCAGAGAATCCCTCGGCCGACGGTCTAGACTTTCCATACTTTCATCTGCTACTGATAACACCATCAGCCTCTTGCCCGGTTGCCTCATCTGCCACATCTTCTCGTGCTTGCCTGGCTAAGATGTCATCAAACATGCACTTTGTCAAACAGGTGGCGGACCCTCTTGTACACCATCCTAAACCTCGCCTTCTGCGTGCTGTGGCAGTTCAAACGCCGCAGGTTAAATCATGGTTACCCACTTCCCTCTTTTGTGGACAGTCTTGCTTTCCTACGCCTCGCCTAAGGTGGGAAAATTCGACCTTCAAATTGTGCATGGTGATCACGCGTGGACATTAGGGGGGTCGCTGCGGTTTGCGGTCAACCACGGTGTCGGAGGGCTTTCTGTCGTAGTTGAAAGTACTGAGGGATACGTGATCCCTCAGTTCCTTTACGATTGCTCTTCCTCTAAGGACCAGTGTTTGAAATATTGCCCCACTTCATGAATACCGATACATCGATCCCTCCCTTCGTCAGGACTGTGTGATGAGGTGGTGAGTCGAATTTCAAGGAGTAGCCTTGTTCTCGAGTGCATTAATTAGGAGAGATGTTGCGGTCTAATAAACATCAAAGTCCATTCGACAAGTTTCAAGGATTTGGCAAAAGGGTGTCTGGGTGTTAGAAGCCGAGTTATATATTGAAAAGGGTTTTTATCAGGATGTTTTGCATGGATTATATTGCGAAGCGGTTGTGGAAATGCTCCGCAAGATTCGGAACACTACTAAAATGTTGCTACTCGAAGCCTTCAGGTGAGAAAGTCATTTTGATTCAGTCTTCCTATATATGGTCTCACTTAGGGTACTGAAATTTTGCCCATACTCATGTAAATTTAGGTCATATTTTGTGTATCTTGAGGCCAGTATTTACCAATACCTTAGACTTTGAGATGTCTACTCTACACAGTATCATGCCATGAGAAGCATATCATGGGAGTTCCTGCTATAGCATATGTTCTGACGAGTTTGCCACATTTGGAGAAGCTGGTCATAGTTTTTAAGACATTATTACACTGTGGCTTCATCTTGGTGTTCTTTAATCTACTTCCTCGATATATTGATACGTGAACTGCGAATAGGCAAAAGAATTAACTAGGACTTAACATCAAAAGGAACTTGAACTGTTCCCTCTTTATCTAGTGTATAAAAGTTCTGTCTCTCTTTCTCCCTTCCTCCATGTTTTCCGGATCTAAAATTTTGGTTTATATTCATATCTTTGTCATCATTCATCAGCGGCTCCATTATGTTCAGGAACTTTCATTGCAAATTGCACCTTATGTTGAATGCCAAATGTTTGCATCATAAAGTACTCTTGGATGAAGAGCAGCGCCAGAAACACACTTGCTTAGATGGACAGAAGTGGCCAAATTAGGTTTTCTGATAGTATCTTGTTTTGAAATTTTTGAATAATATATTGGTTGGAGAATTAGTAACTTTCCAGTTTGAGTTGGTCCTTTGCCAATGCTTATTAGTGTATCAAGTGACTAATTTCTCATCGTTTGCAAACTCGTCAGGTTTATACAAAACATTCACCTTTTTATAAAGTATATGCGGTGTAAGCCCCACCTGGTATCTCGAAACATTGACGAAGAGGACAATTCAAGTATTTCAGATGATGAATTTGAAAGGTCTAGCTAAGAGCCTCAAGTATATGGAGATTGGTTGGCTCCTTGCACTGATAAAGTTTTTGGTAGGAGATGCGCCTTTGCTGAAGGTCTCAAATGCTACGAATGGTGGATTTTAGGAATCAGAATATGCTGAGGCAATTAATTCTTGCAAACTACTTGAACTGGTTCAGCGAATTCCACATCGTGAAAGAGCTTTTAATGTAGCTGAGTTAATGTTGTATCATCACAAGAGGGTGAGTTGCAAGCAGCGGTAAGAAAGAACAAGAGCTCAAAACTCATTGTGGAGTAATTCTCTGGCCTTAAGAGATGTCTCTCGACAGGTACTCATTCTACTGTTCACTTTGTGGTTGCTTTGACGGAAGTTGTGATATTGGGATGCTTCGAGACGTGTTTACATATTTCTGGCTTATCTTTTCCCATCTCGATTATACAGTTCTACTTTTTCGAACTCTTGGCTCTAACCGAAGTGAAGGTGAATTCAAACTCATGGGCGATTGAACTTCTGATGATTTGTGTTTGTGATACCGTTCTGTCACTTCTTGAGTAACGCCTGTTGGAGCATATCTTCCTCTCATAATAGTTTTCCACGACTACTTAGTGTTAGCATGTTATAATGCACTGCTCTCATGGCCTTAAAAAAAAAGCCCCAGCTTTAGCATTTGTCCCAATTATGTCCAAAATACTTTATTTGTGTAATAAAAAAACCCCAACTTTTACTTTTATCCCAATTCTACTGGCTTAATACCCAAAAAAACACCAGCTTTAGTATTTTCCCAATTATATTTATAACTTTTTTTTTGTTTTATGAAAAAACTCTGAACTTTTACTTTTATCCCAATTCTATCACCATCAGTCTCCGTCCATAATCACTGTTAGTCAATCCTACGTGGCTCGAATTTTCTTGTCGAACTTATCAATGAATCTTTGAAAATTCGAAAACACAGGTTTCAAGATGACAAGATTTGAGGTTGTTCGTCCAAATAATCAGATCTGCACATCTAGGGAATCTGAAATGGCCGTCTTGAGTGGCTTATCTCTCGACAATGCGTAAGGGAAGCAGGCATTAGAAGAGAAGTTGGGGGGTTTTCATGTCATCCTTGCTGAGGTTTAATTCATTAACGATATGGAAATGCCATGGGATTGATTAACGGTGATTATCAATAAAAGGTTGGAGGTGGTAGAATTAAATCAAAAGTAAAAATTGAGAATTTTTTATGAGACAAAAAATGTTTTGGATATAACTGAGATATATGCTAAAATTAAGTTTTTTTTTTTGTATTATGCTGATAGAATTAGGAAAAAAGTAAAAGTTTGAGATTTTTATGAGACAAAAAAATTTGAATATAATTGAGACACATGCTAAAGTTTGTATTTTTTTTGGTATTGGGCCCTATTAAAAAAGAATGGACCACAAAATGTGTATTCTTTTATTGCATGGATTTAGAGAATGAGTGATGTTAAGAGATACTAAAACTCATAATATTAACTATGTTGATGGAATGATGTGTCAAATAATAAGTGGTTTAATTAACTAGGCCCATTTAAGCACCCAACAGAAATCTACCATTATTTAGTCACCTATTTAATAAAGGAGAACCGAGCTCCTTGGAGTGCTCGTTAATAAGAACCCTTTCGACTTTCGAGAACGCCATTAATTTTTACGATGATTTTTCTAGGCATGATTTAGCTTTTTCCATTATTGGTTCATAACATAGGGGAAAGGGAGATTATGATGTCTCATCACCCGCATTTAGAGGTGGCAAAATGGGTTTAGAACCCACATCTAACCCATATTTACTAGAGGGGGGTCATAAATGGGTTGCCTTTAATTTTAGAAAGCAGTTTAAATGGGTCATAAATGGGTTATTTAGAAACTTAATAAGTTCCACATGATTTTAAATGGGTTAGCTAATATAACTATCTTCAGCGAGACATTTTAAAATTTCTGAATTTTTATTATTTTATAATTTTTTTATCTTATCTTATCTTTTCTTCTCTTTTCTTTTTCATCCTACTTCTGCTAGCCGATAACGGCCTCCGGCGAGCCTCAAGCTCGTGCTCACCTGGATTGGCTAAGAATTGATTTTTCCAGCCTCGACGAGCTTTTGCTCGCCTGGTTCTTGTCTGGAATCGAGCTTGCTGGCCTCAGCGAGCTTGTCCTTGCTTGGATCTTGTCGAGAATCGAGCCCGTGCTCACTTGGTCCTTGCTGAGAATCGAGCTCGGCCAACTCGTCCTAGCCTGGATCTTGCCGAGAATCGAGGTTGTTGTGATCAGCCTCGTTGGTGGCCGATTGCCAAGGCACGACGATGGTGGAGGGAGGAGGTAGAAGGAAGAGAAAAGAAAAAAATAAAATAAAACAAAATAAAATATAAAAATATAAAAATATAAAAATAATAAAAATGAATAAAAATTCGGATAAAAAATAAAGAGAACTTTTAAAAGAAATAAAAATAAAAATAATCAGATTTTTTTAAGAAAATAACAAAAAAGAAAAAATCATATATATTTTTTAAATTATAAGAATTGTCCACAATTAGCGATATGTATTTTTTTTAAAAAAATTATAAGAAATAAATAATCTTAGATTGTATTAAATATAAAAATGTTTTAGTTATATGAGTTGGGTAGGGTATGAGTCAAGAAATTTATATTACGCATAAATGAATCATAAACAAGTTAATGGGTCAATTTGGATTGGACCATTTATGATCCAACCCAAATTCGACCCGACCCACCCGTTTGACATATCTATCTGCACCAAATGATCAGCCCTAGACTCTAATCGGTCCTAAAGTATCTAGCTAAATCATATCTAAGGTCTTTCTTGACAGATAGCTTCACAATTTGTTTAGCTTGGTTTTGCTCGACTTTTATGTCTTGAAAATAAATAACTGAAATGTAATCAATCTACCAAGTTCTTAGAAAAAAAAATGTACAGTAAGTGAGTAATATTCAAAGTCTCTGTATATCTCGATAAATATATCCAGCAAAAATTCTCGGTGATGGAGATGATTAAATGATGTTTAACTATCAAATTAATCAACATCGTTGGCAATTTATAAAATCACGTCCATGGTGGTCACCGTCTTCCTCCGCCCGGTCCCGGTGTAGGTCATGGCGTCGCGGATCACGTTCCCCAGAAGATCTTCAGCAACCCGCCAGTTTCCCCATAGATCAGCCGGCTCATTCGCTTCACTCGCCCACAACGAGCCAGCTGCCCCGATCGGCAGCTTCGTAGTGCCCTAGATGTTGTCGCGCAGGACTTTCTGGCGCCTCTTCGTGACGCCCTTGCCATACCCCTTGCCTCCCTTTCCACTGCCGGACATTTTCTTGGCCTCCAAGCTGAGAGGATTCGAAGAAGAAGAAGAAGAAGAAGAAAAGGCAGGGAACTTAACTTTTCGTGTTTTTGATTCGAAGTGACGAGGGTCGGCGAGGGGGGACCGATGATATGCAGAGAGAAGCAGAGTAACGGGGGGAAGAGACTTAGTTGCGATTGATTCAGCCCGTCCATGAACCATTTGCCGTTGTAAAAGTCACACGCCATATGCTTGATAAAATGCCGAAGTGAGCCAGAATTTCGAGTGAAGATCGAGAGCTTCCGATCGTGTTTATCTATTGTTTTGCGCTTTGATTTGCATCTAGAATAGTTTCTGGACCTGTTTGTCGCCTTATTTGTGCATTGGAACGATAAAAATCGCATGGACCAAACCTCGACCGAGCCTCGTTGGCACCTCGGATCTGGTGGTGATTGATCGGTGAAAACTCACGGTCTAATGCTTTCAGATATGTCATTTGAACCTTTTCTGTATTACCGTAGCCGTGAAACTGAGTTTGAATGGAAGACAATTAAAAAAAATGTTCGCTGGAATCTGCATTTTTTCTCCGGACTATGCGAGGTCTTTGGGAGGCTCCGGCGAAGTTGTTGTGGTGATATCTAGACCTAAGATTGTTAGTTGGTTAGTCTAGGTGAGATTGAGTGAAAAAATGGTGAATTTCGGACTCCGTTTAGTGATTTCCAGTGAACATCCCTATAAATGAAGGAGGTGGAAGGCGAAGATGGCAGTGCGTTTGTTGTCGAAGAAGATCGTCAAGAAGCGGGTCGAGCAGTTCAAGAGGCCCCAGAGCGACCGCAAGATCTCTGTCAAGGTATACATTCTCTCGTTTTTATTGGTTTTGATGTCTATGGTCTGTTCTTCTTTCCCTTGCTTTCTCTTGTTGTTCACATGCTCATTTGTTGATGCAGCAGATTCAGTTGTCGCAATTCATTTTCTTACGATTTCCCTAGTTTTCTTTTTTCGAAAATTAATTTTTTTGATTTGGTCCGACATTGTTGGGGACAGATACGCAGTTTAACTTGTCTATTTGTTTGGATTTTACAGTGTTTGCTCCTCTGTGTCCCCCTCCAAGGAGGTTGTTTCGCAGAGATAGATGATGATAGTGTTTTGTCACCCCAGTCCTACTTGCATCTGTTGATGCACGGTGGTGATTGACATTTTTTCTGATATCTAAACATTTGTTGCTTAAAATTGTAAAGTTCGGTTTTTTTTATTTGTACTTTACATCTTTACAACTTTTATGCTTGTTTTCTAGTCTTCCTTCTCGAGGTGTTTTTCTTGCTGTTAAGATTAATTTTGCTTGAATCTGATTTTTCTTTTCTAACTATCTATTGGATGTTGGGGGAACATGATGATAGATGTTTCGACACCCAGTCTTACTTGCATCAGCAGATGCATTGGTGGTGATTTACATTGTATCTGATTCTTGAGTACTCTTTATCCATTTTTTCGGGTCACCTGAAAATTTTTGAGTCATGCTTTTCTTTGTGAGTAGTATTGGTTGCGATTCGGGTTTATATGGATGAGAGTTGCAATTTGTTTTTGTTCTGACTTCTGAGTAAATTTTTGTTTTTGAATCATGGATCAACTGTAATCTTGGGTCTATCATGAGTTACTTTCTATTTGTAGGAGAAACATCAAAGACTTTGATGATAGATCTTGACACCCAGTCTTACATGCTTCACTTGATGCATGAATCGTGATGGTGATAAGCGATCGACTAGTGATCGAATATCTGATCCCTAGCTTATAGTAGCGAGAAACTGGTTAATGGAGTGCTTTGTAAAAATAGTAATCATTTTCTTGCATGAGCTATATCCACACGACATTAAAATCAGTACACCCAATTTTGTATATTCCTTTGGGGCATCTGCATTGACAATTCATGTGCATGCTTTATCTTTTCCGGACAAGCTTTTGTATAAGAGTCCGCAGTGGGATATGATGATTTGTACCCAATAATTCTGCTGTTAGATGATAAATATTAACTTGCACTACCATCTGATCCCATTCAGTATGGGAACTTGTCTTGGAAGTGTTTTAATCATTTTTTTTTTCATCAAACACGTTCCAGTTGCTTTATGTTTCAGCAATGTATGATGCAAACTACCCTTTATTACGATTGTGATCAATTTCTACCCAATGATTCTGTTGTTAGATGATTTTTATTTAACCTGCACTGCCAGCTGAACGAGTTAGTAGTAGAATTTGGTTTGGAAGTGTTTTCATCATTTTTTGTTTCAGTTGTTGACCTGTCTGGACATTCTGGGTTCCTTTCTTTTGTGCAATCTATGATGCAAACGTCCCATCATCATGAATTTTCTGTGATTATATCTAAAATTATCACCATCTTTCGGCTGAGATTGCAAATCTTGTTATTTAATCCTTCGTGTGATTTTCTCCTTCCCTTTTTCTGTGTCAATTTCCTTATATTTCTTGATGGAGTTTCTGCCCGTGGTATCTGATGTCCAGATTTTAATTCATTATGTAGCTTGACATTTCGTTTTTCTGGGCAAAAAGAAAACACCTGAACAGGTCTTGTGACACCGTTTAGCTTCATATCTACTGGCTAACAGTTACTTTATCCCTAATCACATTTTGTATCCTTCTGACATGGCTTTTTCACATGGCTATGCCTAGTTTTTTTCCTTCTTTTTTGTGATTCGAAATGTGAGATTTTCTCGGCTGTCTTGTTAACCATGTAAGGTTTCTGGGGTTGGTTGTATTGACTCTCACCATACTGTTTGCGTGTTATTAACAGACAAACTGGCGACAGCCCAAAGGTATTGATTCTCAGGTAAGAAGAAAATTCAATGCATGTACTTTGATGCCAAATATTGGTTATGGATTGGACAAAAAGACTCGGCATTACTGTCCCAATTGTTTCAAGTAATTTGTTTCAAGTAATTTGTTGTGCACAACGCTACGGAGCTTGAACTTTTAATGATGCATAACAGGTACTAGATGACTTCTGCGTGCTTAATTGGCTTGTGAAGCTGCTACATTACTTTACCATCTCAACATTCTTTAGGATGCACTGTGTGGAGATTGCTTACAATGTCTCCGCAAGAAAGGGGAAGGAGATCGTCGAGCGAGCAGCTCAGCTTGATGTTGTGGTTACAAACAAGTTGGCTAGGTTGCGCAGCCAAGAGGACGAGTAAATTTAGACTTTCAGACTGTCTTGGAATTATCCAAAGGAGAATATTCAATTTTTGTTTGCAGCTTTTTTCCTTGATCCACACTAGACTGCAAAGTTATTTTTTATTTCTTTTTGCATGTAACAATGTATCTGGATAACGGATTGTATGGCTTTCTTGAAAATCAAGTTGCAGGAGTTGTAGTTAGTTTGGTCGTTCTTGAGAAGTTGCTTCATTCTTTGTTGAAGGTAGTTTGCTGTTGTGCTTGCTTATTGAGAAACTTGGAATTTAATGACGAACCCTTTGTCAACTCCCTTTTTCTTATTATGACCTTGTTATTCCAGAAAGACTAAATTTTTGGAGGGTCAAATTGATATATTTGTCATAAATTTATCCCAAAATCATAAAAAATTTCAAATTGTTTTATTTGCGACAAAATTATCCAAACTAAATTTTGGACTATCAATAATTCAAAACTGGTTAACCTTGACAAATTTATTATCTGCATATCACAAAAAATCTCAAATTGATATACATATGACAAATGGAGGTAATAAATTCCAAATTGATACAAATTTAAGGGAACATATGTAACAAGTCTTAAACTGATACAAATATAATAGAGTGTAAGTTTATCACAGGTGTGCCATTAATTCCTTTTGAGATGGCCATCTTTTTGCCACAAGTAATGTACATTACAAATATCTTGTTGGATAACGTCCTTCCCTTACTAAAGCAATGCTTTTGCTTGCATGATTCTCATTGATCACCCAGAAGCAGCAGTTTCGTCTATCAAGAAAAAATAGAACTTTTATTTTGATACCATAGAGCAAGGAGGTGGAGAGAATGATCATCACATCTGCTCGAGGACTGTTCTAATCTTCTTGAGTTTTGCAAGCACATCATTCATACGCATTCTTTCTTCAGGCAACTCTGCACAACAATGCGCAGCCAGCTTAAGGATTGTCGACATGCATTCCAACTTCGCAGCAGTTAGCTCTTCTCTGCTCAATAGATTTGCATCTAGGATGTCTCCAACTGCATGAGGAAGGGAGTTCTCGACCCAGCCCTTCAAGCTTTCTTCCTCGGAAAACATCTCGTCCGTCGGCCTCTTTCTTGTGAAAGTTTCCATGAGCAGGATTCCATAACTATACATGTCGCCTCTTGTGGAAACAAATCCGCTCGAACCGTACTCTACACACAAAAAACATAAGGTGTCATAACATGTGAACTAGTTTTCCTAACTCTTTATATGACATTATTTCAATTCATGCATTATGTCGGCGGACTATATGGCGAACGTAGAAGCAAATGATCATCACCTGGTGCCATGTACCCGATGGTGGCAAGGGTCTTGGTTCGAGTCATCGACTTCTCTTCCCCTAGAAGTTTGGCGATGCCAAAGTCGCAAATGCAAGCAACCAAGTCTTCACCTAATATGACATTGCTTGGTTTCAGATCACAGTGAACAATGGGAGTTGAATACCCTTCATGTAGATACTCAAGTCCTGACGCGACATCTATCATGATATCCAGTCTCTGAAGGATGCCTAAATAGTACCTATCAGAGTGTAACCACCTCTCTAGGCTTCCATTCGACAGGTACTCTAGAATTAATGCTCTAAAATCGAGGTTACAACAGCTACTCATGATCTTCACGAGATTACGGTGGCGAATGTTCCTCAGTACCTCACATTCCGCTTCGAAACTCTTTAGAGCGCCTTCTAGTTCTAAATTGAAGACCTTCACTGCGATGCTTAGGCCATCCGACAGTGTTCCTTTGTAAACCGAGCCGAAACTCCCCGTTCC
>JANUWG010000462.1:0-11753 GCA_025175695.1 Eugenia klotzschiana
GCCGGGAAAGGATAAAGAATTGCAAGAGGGAGTATAGACAATGCTAAAAGGAAGTCCATCAGAGAAATGGAGTAGAGCTGCAGCAAAGTAAGCAAGACTAAGCTAAAGTCTCCCAAAAGCAGCATAGAGACCACCAAACCGACGAGATCCTGCATCAACAAGAGAATCCGTCAAAACAGTATTCTATAAATCCATCTGGATGTCAGAGAGAGAAAGGTTTATTGGGAAACTTGATGGACCTCATTTGAAGCATTTATACCTGATGACCAGCTGGTTTAGTATTATAGACGACGAAAGATAGGGGATAAAACATAGCCTTCTTTTCTTTGAAAGTTTGAAAGCTTTTGGAATGTAGAACACCACCACACATCCTTTTACACGTCATTAGAGGTAGAGGTTGTTTCACTACCAAGGGGTCCGCCGGATCATCTATGTAAGTTCGAGGCAAACTGCAAATACACCAGAAACTTCAGCTTAACGGCACTACCAAACTCTGGCCTCAAATTAGCTTGCATGAATATAGTTACCATGGTTGCTGCTGAGGTTGCAACAAACCATCTTGACCTTCAATGGATGATGGTAAATTTTGATTTTCAATGGCACATGCTATAAGACCAAACTGGCAATATCCCGAAGCAGTAGGCTGAAAGGAAGCTAGGTTGAGATGCACGTCATATGTAACTAAAGTAGGGTTTGCATGTGTTTCTAGCCAGCTAACAATACGGCCAAGTGTTACTCTTAGTTGTCCGCGGCGCACCAATCGTAATTGAGCATTCAGACCTGCCACTAGTCGATACCATATTGTAGGCGGTATTGCCTGAGATCAGATTATAAAGAAAAAGATGTTTTTAAGAAATATTACTTCAATGACATGGAGAAAAATGATTGTAAGTACTAGCAATCGTACTTGGCTCATGAGGCTAGTGAGGATATTATCATTGTGAAGGCAGAAAGGAGCCATGTAGCTCCCGTCTCCTCCAAATATCAAGGACATCGGAAATCTTTGATTCAGAGGAGGAGGAAGATCAGCTCGCTTTTCATCTCCACCGAGGAAAAAATCCAAATAGCCAAGCATTAGGTCAGATGTTGCAGCCACCTGCATTATGACATGAAGATCAATCCTAGAAGAAATTCTTTTTTTTTTCCTTCTCAAAATCCTAAAAGAAGTTGATAGCCTGAATTTTAGCATAGCTACTGGTCTTGCACAAAATGACACCATCATAGCATAAACTTCTACAACATCTTTGTATTGGGATTTATGATGTTTAGATACGGATATATCTATCAATAGATTTCTTATATAGTTAAATACGATTCAAACCCACAATATGATCATAAGGTACAAAAACCCACCTCTCCAATTCTTTTACCAGCCAGTGTGAAGTCCCAAAATTCTAGAAACCATGAAAGGTACTACTTCTAGGGCACTATGTTTACACTGTTCAGTAAATATAAAAAATCGGAAAAAAAGACTGTAGGATGTGTGAATTGACACCATCAACGGTGAGAAGATATATTTAAAAGACCAGCTAATGTCAAGCTAATAGATCTACATGCTTTGCTGATATCAAACCTTAATTCCCTCGTAAAGGGCACGTGAACGGCAAGAACGTAAGCAAGCATGATCATATTCCGACCGGACAAATTCTCGAAGTTGCTGTAGTTTGTTTTTGCGACAACGCTGGAGCCATGACCACGAAAGCGGATAGGCAAGAAGAGAGAGAATCCTGTAGACCGATCCCTCCCACCATTGGTAAGCAGCTAAACTATTAATCTCATCTACAAATCTGTTAAATGCATCCTCGAAACTGCATATATTTAGGTGAGAAGAATTGTCATGAGTATGGATAATGGAGCTATGGGAAAACTAACATTCCAGACAGGCAGAGAGGTGGATTTGAATCCCATGGTATCTCTATATAAGCAGTGAGGGTCCTAGGGAGAGGGGCACTTACACAATCTCTATAATTTCTTCAGGAGGAGAATGAGGTAGATGCCAAGGTCGACTAAAGGTGTTTGCCCCCATGAAGTACATTCTGTGAACATGGCTTTGAGATTCCTCGATCCTATTTGTTTCCATAACCTGAAAGATTACATCATTAACATAAAACATATGAGAAGTTGGTACCTGAATTTTAGGTATCAGAAGCAATAAGATGGAAGAGAGCAATTAAGGGAAGTACCTCATTTAGTGACTCCAGAAAAGGGAAAGAGTGATCTATTCGAGAACTACGTCGAGGAGGAACAATGGCTGGCAATTCTTCACCAACATACTTCATCCGTGCAACACTAAGGACTAGAGCCAACAGGATGAGGACAGTAAGGAGTATTAGACTAAATAACCATGGCCCACCAAAAGTGTATATTAGCTCTTCAAGTGCAGTATAACAATTTGGCATATGAAATCTTTCAGAAATGCATTTGTATGGGCAAGGAGTTTCTGTCACGCCACCTGTTAAAAAAGATGAAGGCCACACAAAATCAATAACTAGATCTGCTAGGGACTACTGCTGCGGATGGAAAAGAGCTTCAAGAAATTTGAAAGCTCCCAATAGTACATTTCAAAATCACAATGAAATATCAGACACCTCTCACTGCCATGTATACTGCACGACGGGGAAGTTCGTGAAATGGGCAATCCTGACAAAGGGCTCTATCTGATCCACTTACATTCTTATAAGTACCCACAGGGCATTCCTGCCACAGATTTTGAGAGATTAAGTTTGAATATATAAAGGAAAATAGTAATTGCATCAGCCAATGCCGATCATACAATGAGTAAATTCAGCAAAATCGTATGAGCTGGATAGTAGTAAATGAATCATACAGGCATCGAAGAGCATACTTGAAGTCATCTCAGCTTTTGCAACTTTAGTACTCGTCAACAAGGGCATTCTAGTGGAAGTAGATTCTAATCCACGACTTGTATTACTTGCTGAGACCCTGTGAATAGCACCTATGTAACAGACTATTAAATCGATTATCATTTGGTCTACCATGGCCACTAAACTTTCGATTGTCTCAATTTGTCACTAAAAGTCCATCGATCAGCCCCCTTCCATTGGCCTCCATTATCCTTATATGGTTTTCATTTTTAGATGGTTGTTACCTGCTATCGTCAACACGGCGAATTTGGTGCCATTCCAATGTATTATAGCATTGATAGGTCTCACTTGTTGATCATCAACAGTGTCGATGTTAATTAGCTTGCTAGTGATCAGGAGGATTTCTTTACCAAAACGAGGTGTCCAAGGCTCTTCAAGCATAAGACTTGTCACCACTTAGGGCAATAGTCCCCATCCCACAAAAAGGCAATTAATAGAGCATCAAGTCAAGTGGGTCCAGGCATTTTATCTCTCCTCTCTTGTTGCCAGCACCCAAAATGAAGCCAGATTAGGCCCTTTACCAGGTTTTCACCGTTTTCTTGGGTGCGGTTTCCTCCTTGTTTCAACTCTATCCCCTCATCTTCGGTGACCAGACAGATGCCTTTTCTAGTCATCGGTAATGGGTTAATGATTAAAATTGTCATTCACATTCCTAGTACTTCTTTCACTTATACCAGCACATAGATGCCACAATCCACTATGGGCAAAGAGTAATCTAGACAGAAAGTAATGGCAGCAACCTATGAATACACTTTACCAAGTCGATTGACCAAATTTAAACAAATTATAATTTAATGAGTTAAATAAGAGTATGGCTAAGTCAATAAGCGATTTCTAAGTGTTGAAAACCAAGATCACACATTATCTTCTCTAATGACAAACCAACTCTAAACAATCTATTATACTTGATTTTTGAAACATCAACAGATTTGATGATAGTTTACCTTGCAAAAAACACCATAAAGCCCCTTTGGACAGGCCTTTCCTGTTATAGTTCCATTTTCACCAGCACGACCACGGCCTCTGCCTAATCCTCCCCTGCCATTAGGAAAAGAATTCAGACCAAAAACTTCAGGCCATCAGCACGACCATACTTTACTGATGTAGGCCACCTAAGTATGAAACCAATCCATATGGCAAAATCACAATGTTTATTTGGTAGCATCACTAAAGTTTCACGTAGTGTTCTTTTATTCGTCCTAGGTGGTAGAGAGATGACAACGTGGAAAGCAACTAAAAATTTTGAGGCTGTCTAAAAATCTGTTTTGCACTAGAGGAGAGGGTATTGGTTCAGGCATCAAAATTTGCGTTTCAACTTTTTCAGCGGGATAAAAATGGTATATCCAAAGAATTTTAGTGCAAAGACCGTGCATCTCAATTCAAGTACCAGCCCTTGCACCCCAAAGCCAACAGAGGTCAGCTTTCTTGAGTGATGACAGCCTAACATGATTAGAGTATCCTCTGTCTTCGCGAACAAATAAACCGTGCAAGTCCACGCTCACATGATCATTGTAGGCAATAAGCTTTGGTTGTTGGAAGGCTTGCAGCCAAGAAATTCAATTATGTTACAAAACCTGAAACTTTCTGAAGAAAACTTGAAGCAATGTAGAGTGTTCTGTCATGATGACCAACAAACAAACTCCTACAAGGCACGTTTCTCCTTCTTTAAGCCATTTATTAGCATTTATAAAGGCCATATAGCAGCCCAGAGAAACAATAGCTTGGAGCGAAATTTGGCAAGCATTAATCAACACATGGCAAGAATGTATGATGACTGGTCAGCCAAGCGAAAAAAAATGTCAAGAATCAGTAAGCGAAAATGAATAACCTCAGCCACATCAAAACCTAGAACTAGAGTAATTTATCCGAATCAAGCAGTGAACATGTGCAAGTACGTAAGCATGCTAATTGATGCACTCAAACTGGAATGAAGAAATTAGTAGATACAAACCCCATATGGACGTTTCCTTTGACACTAGCTAGAGGATAATATTCGTCCCCAACAGGAATACTTGACCAGTGAAAGTGAACTCTCCCACCACCTCCACCACCACCACCATTGGGACTCCCATGTCCTCCGACGGTAGATATGATAGAAGAGTCACCAAGGACCAAGGCATGAATAAACAGAAGAATAGTTCCACCAGATCCACCTCCAGGTCCTACGTCTGAGATGGTCCTACCATTTGTTTCTCTTATACGCTCTCCAAAACTCTCTCCATCTGCTCTAATGGAACCATCAATCGACAGACTTGACAATGAATGCTCCAGCGAACCCATTACTACTCAAATCAATAAAAATATATTAGCATCTGTACGACAAAAGTGAGAACACTAATAATGTTTAACTTAATGTAGAGATCCAAGCAAGCTGGTCCTCAAAAGATATCATATGAGTAATGACTAAAACCGCATTATCACAAATGTCTAAAAGAAAATAAACGTGAAATCAACATGGCAGCCATGTTTTACTAAAACTTTACCTATGATACCACCCCCAGCAGTTGCACCAGCGAGACTATCATTCCCACTACCACTACCAAGCTCACAAGGCAATTCTGCACTCCCATATGAGACCCCACCTGAGATAAAAATCCCATCATGATATCCATCCCCACCTTTCCCACCATGCCCACCACCACCACCGACCCCATTATCCATAATTTTACCTCTACCAACGCCACCCGTGCATCCTGCGGGGCATAATGAATTCTGTAAAACTCATGCAAACATAATAAACAGTGGATGATGAATGTAACAGTGTTGAAATTAAGATGCTCCTTGTACTTACAAACAACGATTTTGTAAAACCTAAACATGATGAAATATATATACAAATGAGATAGTGTATCCTCCCTACCAAGCCCAGATACACTGACTGTTCCTGTGGAGTGTACAAGTACTGTTCTGACCCAGTGAAAATGAAGCACGGAGCCTGTAATGCTTCCTTCAACAATTATATCTTCAACACGACAGATCTGCAAAACCGATGTCAGAACACTAAGGCCAAATCATTTTCCAGGGAAAGCAACAAAACTGACTTATACAGGGTGAACCAGCTGGCCAGTAGGACACCTGAAGAGTAAATGACAATGAAGAATTGACATTGCAGTCTTCGGGTGGATGTAGTAACTCTCTTGGACAATCCTGGAGCTCACAATAAAGTCGTGGAGTCCTGTAAAACACAAATATGAACTTAAAGACGCGATTGCATCAACATACACTATCTGCAATTGACAAGCACCCCAACTTACAAGTCATCATCACTGGCACTTTCCAAAGGACCTTGCAGCATAGACCCTGGTCCAACCTTCACAAATTAAAAGATAATCAGTCCAATGTGTAGAGAATATGCAATAAAGAGAAAAATAAGTTCAAGACAAAGCACAAGAAGCGTATGAGATTTACTCTAAGCAAAAATCCAGTTACAAGGGGACTAATGTAGGTAATCCCCTGCTATATAATTTGAACACCAACACTGTGCCTCGTATTTCTTTTGCTATAGACCAATAGAATCAATTAAAGACAGAAAATTAAAATCAGACAACAACAGCTACGTCAAACTGACTCATTTAGCAAAACTTGGAAACTAGAAAAGCAAGACATAAACCACTAAAGCGAAACCAAGAAATGAAGTCGGTATAAAATATTCTTATGAAGATAAGCTTATGATTGCAAGAAAATATCTTTTCTCTGTAATGAAAGCTATCTGAACAAGTCATCAAGAAAGCTGAGTTGTTCAGCCAGTCAAAAGGTGATAGGTGAGAGAAAACATCAGGAGTTTCAGCATAATACTTCAGTCCAAATATGTAGCAGTTGAAAATAAATCTAATGTGGATATGACTCGTACTTGACAAAGAATAGTAGTAATTATAAGGGAATTAGGAGAAAATGGGTCTTCATCTTACACTGATGCTGTAGAATAATGATATAACCAAGCGTTGAGCCTCAATGAGATCGCCTGGCCCTGATAAATTCAGGGAACCTTGTCCATGAACTCCTAGATTTGCATTTGAATGTATTACAGATGATTCCTGGTACAAGGAAAATGTGTGTTATTTTATAGCACACCACAACCAAAGTCTGGAACAAAAGAAATTAGGAAGAGATAAACTACCCTCAGAACCACAAGATTGCTAGCCTCAAGCGAGGATGTTGCCAAAATTGCATCGTGGCCACCATCAATAAGCATCTTGGATTTCCACATCAAGTGCATTTTGACCGACATACGAAGTGCTCCATAAATCTAAAGTAATAAAATGTGATTGAGACATTAACTTTATTAATCAGACATTGACAAACCCAGAAAACCAAAAGGAAAAGCAAGGGTTCCACATTTCAGGTTTGATTCTCGTTATGGTTCTCTCCAGAAGCTTGCATGCTCTTACATCTTGGATTACACATTTGAAAGACAAGCTTTATTGTCTTAGATCAAGATTCAGAGTAACATGATAGGGTGCCAACATGGCTTCCATTCAGGATTTTCAATACTTCAATTTTATCATAGATAAGATATTAGATTTGAAAGAATACCACTTCTAGTTGCACGTACCCATACAGCAAATTAGGTCATATTCCTTCCACGTGTACAGACAATGATGGAAACAGGAAGTTCTATTCTAACGAATGAAAGAGTAAGAATTTGATGCATTTTTCTTACTTCCTCGTTTATAATTCATTCAGCATAACGAGGCTAGATGTTGTGCCACTTACACGATTATTTTTTAAGTTATGTTTGAAAGCATCTTTTAAGCCACATTCTTTCAATAAACCAAGTTGTGCCAGCCAAAACGCTGTCCATTTTTGCTTACTCTAAAGGAAAAACCCTCTCCACAAATTATGATAGTAATTGGATAAGAGCCTTACAAATCCCCAGTAAGTGTCCAAAGCAATGAATCTCGGGTTATCAGGTAATTTCTGTGTATGATGCAGAATCCATGAAATCCGTTACAAGTCTGATAATCTTAGCTCAATATGTAGCCATACCAGGAACTTTATATCAACAAAACGAACAAGTGATGCACCTTCAAAAAGGCATTAGGATGGTATATCCATCTCGACCTAGCATTGACCATTTGGGCTGCTCTAAATATGAGATCAGCAGCAAAAAAAGTTTTTTTTTTGGGTCGAACAGCAAAAGAAGGTTTATCAGTAATGATTTCTCAATTTCCTTCTATTGGTACTCTTAGTCTAGATTATGATTTGAAATTTTTTTAAATACTACTCACAGCAAACTCCCACATCGTCTAGGAATGGAACTAGTAACAATTCAATAAAGTTCTAACAAGCAGAACAAGCTTTCATAGTATAACAGAAAAGATAATCAACCACACATCTTTTTGTGTCTCAACAAATACATAGTTGAGATGCTACTGTACATTAGGACAAGAATAGTAAATACTAAAAGTTCGAATGCATACTTTATCCCGAACCTGACTACAAATCATGCACAGAAGAGAGTGCATATTTGTATCCGTGCAAAGCTGCAGTCATAAATATTAACTTTGCAGAGATAAATTCAAAGGAAGAAAGCAGTAAGGCCAGTGGCTTGCCTTCATTACAGAGTTGCTCATTAAAAGCTCTTCTGCCATTAACTCAAATTCTGATGTGCCAATATGTGCCAGTCCAAAGCTCAGCATAGCACCAGATGACAACCGAAGTTGGCCTCGAACCTATACATCCATACTCTTTTAACAAAGAGAAAATAACAACGCAATATAGCAAGAATCGCCTTGCAACCGAGAAATTAAAACCAAGACCGCTGTTTCAGCTAACTATAAGGGAAAGTCTGATAAACAATATAGCTTCTGCCTCATATCAAACGTGCCAATGTACATGAATTACAATTTCCAGCTCTTTTTCTGTCAATAATGAATGCCCACTCTTTCTCCATAATTTTTTCTTATTGCAGAAGCCTCTGCTTCATCTGGCCAAACCAGCCTAGTCAAAGGACAAGGGCACAGTAAATTGTGTTGCTACCAAAAACACCTCAAGGAACTTCCAATTGAACATGTGGGCAACATTTGAATATCTTGTAAGCATTCTTTTCTGGGCACATGATTCTAAGCATAGTGCAAACTAATCCCAAAAGCCAGATCATGTCGCCTAGCAGAATCATGACTAAAGCATTCATGATTCAAAGATAATATGAGCGAGCAAATAAGGTTCCTGCATCATACAGAACGGAAGGGAGGTGGAACCATAAAAGTTAAATTTTCTGACAGATTGCAAAAAAGTAAAATTTTTTCCTTGAAAATACTGTTTCCTAAGTAAACCAAAGCACAGAAAAAGAAAACAAAACTTAGGAGCTTGAGAACTAAATAGAGGGTAAAGTTCCACATATTATTCACCCTGATTGGCAAATTTTAAACTGAAACTATTGAATTTTAAGTCCAGTATTTGGTATAACCAATCATAAAAAGGGAGAAGAATGAGGACTAAAGCATACTGTGTTGCACAAGCAAAAACTCAAGAAAAGATGGACAGTACAGACTTTAGGTTTCAAAATCTTAGAGTCTTTCCTATAATTAACAAGTTCACTATCCTAGGGTCATGTGAGCTCAAGAAAGATAACCCTCCATAAAGTTCTTGAATTAATTACACATGTCATATCGAAACCATTCAAGTACAAGAAAAATAAAGTCAGGAACCACATAAAGAAGGGGCCAAAACTTGGAACCCCATTTGGTATGCTGAATTCAATTTTTCCATACTCTTTCCACTATTTTTTTTTCTATTAAGATTATGGGAGAAAGTGAGGTTGAGAAGCTTCATATTTGACTAACTCAAGATGCATTCAATAAATGTCAGATTACACATCCACTGGTAAGTATTTCCAGAGAAAGTGCGCAATGGCCACCTGATTAGGAAAACAAACAAGCCCTCTGATGCTTAAAGGTCGGAACAACAAAGGATTTCTACCAAGTACTCAAAAGCACTGTCAAAAACACATCATTGAAACCTGAACCAATTGGATGGTTGAAGTACTTTATGGCCTACTAGAAACTTACCAGAAAAACAAGGAATGCGTATATTCTTGAGAAGTTGAAAAGAGGTTCAACAAACCACTATAATTTTTTAGAGAATATAACACAGCAGAAATAGAGCAAGAAAGTTTTTCACCAACCTGGACACGACCCCAATACAGAGGAACACAAGCCTTAGCATGATTCTGAATATAAACGTTTGTCCAGAGCGGCTGTTTAGGGAACTCTAGCAGAAGAGTGTCAGTATGAGTGGACAAGTTGTGATTGTTGACAGTAAGACTCCGAGGTACAGCATCATAGTAGGTCCCAGAAGCACCTGAATTTTCAGGACAACCAAAACTTCTTCCCCCTGAAAAAAAAAAATGGTCCAGATTTTATAACAAGGCAGTCAGGGAAATTCCTTACTGTAAGTCTACAAGGGAAGCTCACAGACAATCTTTGTATGACTTGAAGTGCACTCCAATTGGATAACTCTAGATGTACATTAGAATATAAAATTACGGTCTGGTCTCACCATGGACAAAGTATCCTGTGTCATCATGTCTACTGAAAGCATTTATGGAGATTCTTCCGCCCCCTCCTCCAGCAAAACCGCTGCCACCTGCAGCACTAATAGTGCCACTTCCAATCCTGCATTTTAGAAGGATCTCTTTTAGTTCACAATTTGATGCAATTCTCATTGACGCGAACACAATAACAGAAGGCACTTCATCAAACAGAGATGACTACGTTGATGAATGATGCATCTGATTGATGTGGCTTGATGCAAGCATAGCAACAAATATAATGCTACACAAAAAACCCTAGAGCAGTATGCCTGCATGCATATTTCTAGTGAAAGAAATTCACGATCAGCAGTATATAGCCAGTTCCTTGTGAAGCCCTTAAAGTGCTCTTGCAACGTGCCACCAAAACATAAACAGCAGTTGCTGCTCTTACCCTTCAAGAGGCAAAGTAGTAACACATGAACGAAAACAACTGGGCCTTCAACACCATTTTAGTTGAAATGAGCAGTCAATAAAGGACTTACAAAAAGTTCGATCATAAATTACGAACAATGGCACCAGTACTACACTAGAGGGCAGGATACCAACTGCTATAAGACATCTGCTACAGAAAATAATAAGGTATATGCAGCCACACCATCAAAGCAATAGCTTTTTATGGTTGGCCGTACTAGTTTCAACATCAGAATTTGCAAAAGTTGCATCAAAGCAAGATACGGGGATTAGCCTGCCAGTTATGTTAAATGAATCATCGAAAATTTATTCTCAAAGTGAATAAGAAATCCTATTCCAATGTACGATTCCAGATATTAGCATATACTTGCATGTTTACCCTTCAGCAGTGATGCAGGAGCATAATTTAGTTTTTAGTATTTTAATCTTTTCCTTTTTCTTAAGTCTTTAATGATGTTATTAGGTTAACAGTCATGTGCCAGTCATGTGACTTTCAATGAGCTCCAACGGTTGAGACTAGAAGTTAATATGTTAGATCACCGGTTGAGAGATTGAAATCCTAGTATAAATAGTTCTTTTAAGTCTGTTTCTCGTTAGCTTTCTTCATGCAATAGAAAGTATTGGTTTTTCCATTGACCCTAGATATCTTTCCTCTGTCCCAGCATCGATTCGACTCTCTTTTAGCACAGTTTTTGTACTTTTTGCTATCTTCTACATCTCCAACTACATCAAATTGGTATCAAAGACCCTTGTTACGGTTTTTCCCTACATCCAGCATCTTCAATAAAGAAGCACTTTAATGATAGAAATTTCTACATAGCCGACCATCAAAAGAAGATACTCTCTAGCTTCATGATGCATGCCCCCCTCTATAATTGGATGGACACGTCCACGATGTTCTTCACAGACAAAGAAGTGGTTTC
>JANUWG010000463.1:0-11752 GCA_025175695.1 Eugenia klotzschiana
TCTACCATACATGAAAGCTCCCAACCCGTAATGATCCAAAACTGAACCGGGCTCTGATCGGGCCTGAAAAGATTACGTTCGGCCGAGCCAACCGGGCCCGGTTTGCCTATTCGGCCAAGCGAGCGAGATACTTTGAACAGCCGCCGTCAATCCAAGAAACGAGATCCGGTCGTCTTTTGCCTTTTCAGGTGCTTCGGAAGGTTCTGAATCCAAAGATAGGCAAAAGAGAGAGGCAAAACGCGAGAGAGAAAAACTAGCTGCAGTGGGTCGGTCTTTAAGCCCACGAAGTTGTTCCCGCTTCTCACGCTCGCTCATCCTCTCGTCCCTCCATTTCTATGGTTTTCAAGTTCTCGGCTTTCGATTCTTTTTGTTCCCCCCATTGTCAGTTTTATTTGGTGGAACTCCCCCAGAACCAAGAAAAGTCCACCGTTTCTCCCCATATTCAAACACCTCCTCTCCCTTCTCCTCCTCCTCCTCCTTTGTATCTTGTTCACCTTCCCCTGTTTTTTTCCTTCACGACCCTCTTCAATCTGAAGCGGCGCTCTTCTCGCGGATCGGTAAGATTTCTTCCATCCCCATTTGCTTGCGAATGGTTGACGAGTCCCTTCGGTTATTTCGTGCTGTTGTTCTGATTTAAGCCACGAGATGCTATTTCTCTGTTGCTCTTTGGATATGCACTCGTTGCGACTGGGACTCGCTTAGCGTGTGATTGCGTCTGCTTTGGTCCTCTTTTTTTTTTTCTCTCTCTCTCATTGGGTATTTCCATTTCGATCGTGCCGTTTGTTTGGAAGTCGAGGAAGAAGATTTTGGGGATATTTGTGTTCCCCTTAGTTTAATGGGTTAAAGACTGATTGGAAATATTTTGACAATTAGTGGTGCCGGATTTTGACCTTTACCGCTTTTGCTGACATGGGATGAGACGAGAATGGAGATTTAATGGATTGGACTGGCCTTTTGTTCAAGTTTTAGTTCTTTATATTTAGGATCGACTTAGTCCGAGTTGAATTCTTCCTAGCTTCCCCTTCTTAGCTTAGTTCTTTGTTCAGGCCGTTCTTAATCTTAAAAGCGAGCTTGTTGATGTAAAAGGGTATGTTGATTATGACCCTTTAACAACGGTACCTGCTCTTCAAAAGTAATGTTTCAGATGGTTACTTTGATAAGGCCCAACTACGTGTTCCCCTCTTATAAAACGTTTACTGCGGATTTGGTATGATTTTAACGTTGGTGCACGGTATTATGTCACAAAGCCTGCTAGCAGGCGTTCTCTGATTTTTGGTAGAAATAAATCATATGGTAATTGAATGACGTTTGTTGTATTTGATGTGGTTTTTAATTAGATTTGTTGTCTGCTATGCCAATGCAGAAATGGGGTGGAAATTATTTGTTCATTCTTACTTATTTCTCAAGCTTCTGAAGTCAAAATTTTACAATTTGCTTTGTTAAACGTGGCTTAATGTCACTCAATGTCCTTGGAGCCTTAAAAAGCACCTTGCTTTCTTTATCAGTTTATCATCTATCTGCATGTGGACCACTTAATTCTTTAACCTGCATCGCCTTCTACTCCGTGATAAAGCGGCTTTTGGTTTTACCGGCTGGCTACATAACCTCATCCTTGTCAGTCAGAAGTAAATGCACTGTCACTGGTTTCTGCAGGAAACCTTCATTCATAATGTTAGGCTTGTGTTTGAATTAGACTATTTATATTGATTATATGGTGCAGGAAAATGAAATTCTGAAAACTTGGTTTGAATTAGTTACTATTCGGTAAATTTGATTGTGCTGGGTCATGGACAAGGAACATTCTAGTCAAGATGCTAACTCTCCACAAGCTGAGAAGGTAAGGGAAAATGCAACTGGTGCTCCAAATAATAATGATCAAGATAAAAGATTGGATGATGAAGCAGTCATGCACAAGGCAGACACTAATAGGGAAGAAAATAGCTCCTCAGAAATCGAGAAGGTAGAGCAAGGTGGAGTTGCTAATGTTGACAAGACGGTTCAGGATGAACCATCAGAAGACATAGAAGCTCCGAATGATGTCAAGGCCAGTGCAAAGCAAGATGATCAAGATGAACTGTCGAAAAACCCAGAGGCTCCAAATGATGTCAAGCCCAGTGCCAAGCCAGAAAATGACAGTGGAAAAGATTTGTCCGACAAGTTGAATGGGCAAATAGATGCGGAATCTGAAGTTCAAGCGGAAAAGGCAGATAATTCCCATAAACAAGATGACGCTGGCGATGAAAAGAATGACGATGGGAACTTGGAGCAGAGGGCCAAAGAAGAAGTAAGCCAATCTATGAAGGAAACTGACAATATCAGCGAGGAAAAGGAAGCTGAACCCGTTTTTGATGGAACAGAAGTTCCAGGAATGGAAAGTATTAGGTCTACATCTCTTCGCTCTTTGGATCTTGATCCAGAAACTCAAGGAAGCAATTGGCCTGAGAAGGCAGTAGCCATTAAGAACTTTGTCATGGACAAGAGTGCAGACGCGGTCTCCACCGTCTTGCGTCGCCTTTCTGGAAAAAAAGGTGATGATGAGGAAGTCGCCACTCAGGAAAGTAAAGAGGATGTAGAGTCCTGCCAAGAAGTTGAAACTGAAGAAGCTTCTCAAAAAGCATCGGAAAAATCCGCATGGAACCCTCTTGGCTATTTCAAGTTTACTAGAGATGCTAATGAAGAAAACAAAGCTGAGCAGCAGGAGGTCGTAAATGACTTGCTACAACCTATCGTAGCAAAAGGAAGAATCATTCTTTATACTAGACTAGGTTGCCAGGAATGCAAAGAGGCTAGGCTGTTCTTGTACAAAAAGCGGCGTAGGTATGTTGAAATTAATATCGACGTTTACCCAAGTAGAAAGCTGGAGCTGGAAAAGATTAGTGGTTCTTCAGCTGTTCCAAAGGTTTTCTTCAATGAGATACCTATTGGAGGTTTGAGTGAGATGAAAAACTTGGATGAGACTGGGAAGCTCAAGGACAAGATTGATTATCTAATCGCTGAGGCACCATCGCCTGAAGCTCCTTTACCGCCTCTTTCTGGCGAAGATGACGTGTCTAACAGTGGGGCTATTGATGAGCTGGCCATTGTTGTTCGGAAGATGAAAGAATCAGTTCCTGTCAAGGATCGATTCAGTAAACTGCACAGGTTCACTAGCTGTTTTCTTGGTTCGGACGCTGTAGATTTCATATCAGAGGACCAATACCTGGAAAGGGAAGAGGTCAGTTTGTAAAATCTTTTATTATTATTATTATTATTGGTTAATGTGTCCATATCATGTAGTTTGGCTTGATTATTCGTGTTCAGTTGCACTAATCATCCTTTTTCCTTATGGGTCAGGCTATTCAATTTGGTAGAAAGCTCGCCAGCAAACTCTTCTTTTATCATGTTCTCGAGTGAGTATTTTCTTGTTCTCTTGCTACATTACAATCATCGCGTTCCATGCATTAGATATACAGTTGACTTATCCTAATGCCCTTTGTGATTCTAGTGAGAATGAATTTGAGGACGGTAATCACTTGTATCGATTTCTGGACCATGACCCGATTGTATCGACACAATGTTACAACATTCCTAGAGGTATTGTAGATGTGAAGCCAAAGCCGATAATTGAAATAGCATCGCGATTGAGATTTCTGTCCTATGCGATCTTTGATGCTTACACCTCAGAAGATGGAAAGCATGTGGACTATAGAAGTATTCATGGAAGCGAGGAGTTTGCAAGGTGAGTTTTCTTTGAATACATTGATGGTGTTGATACTTTGAACTCTATCTGTTGTATGCACCGGTATTCAGTAAGGTCTTATTCATTTAGGTATTTGAGAACTATAGAGGAACTCCAAAGGGTAGAATTGCAGGCAATGCCTAGGGAGGAGAAGCTTGCCTTTTTTATTAACCTCTACAACATGATGGCAATCCATGCTATACTGGTGTGGGGTCATCCAGCTGGAGCAATGGAACGTAGGAAGTTATTTGGAGATTTCAAGTACGTTGTTGGTGGATGCACCTATTCACTTTCTGCCATCCAAAATGGTATTCTTCGGGGCAATCAGCGACCGCCTTACAACCTTATGAAACCGTTTGGTGCCAAAGATAAACGTTCCAAGGTAAGGTGCTGGTACTATTGTTATTTACCTTTTTTGTTTCCCCAATCTGCTATTGCCTATTCGTCGAGTAGAGTATTATGATAACTGGAATAAGTTTTCTGCCTGTGTATCAACCCTGTTTATCTCTTTCTTGTCCAAAATATAAGAACAAGATTGCAAACATATCTGCATCTTAACAGGACTATATGCTGGACATTATGTCAAGTACAGAAACTCACTTGGTTTCAGGTTTTCGTTTCTTTTTCCTCTTCCTATAGCCCAAAAGTCGTAAAGTTGCCACATGAAGGCTTTTTTATACTAGCATGGTGCTCTATGTAAGCAGAACAATAGAGGAGCTAACTCTTTAGATTTTTACCATAGATTGATTTGGGCTGTTTTATGTCTGTTTCTGTTCTTCTACTATACAGTTTGATACATATATGTGTAAGTATTTTCTTTTCCGGTCATTGATTGGGGGAGAGTGGTTTGTTTAACTTATGTCGTCATGTTGTAAGAATGACGAGAGACTCCACACTTACCAGTCTTGGACGCTTCATATGTTAGGGTGCATTTTCTCTCTCAACATCCAGTTTTTTGTGAGGAAAGTTGTATTCTACTCTCCTGAAGAAATTTTTCATTTATTTGGAAATAGGTGGCTCTTCCATATCCAGAGCCTCTTATTCACTTTGCACTTGTATGTGGCACTCGGTCTGGACCAGCTCTTCAATGCTATTCGCCTGGGAATATTGACAAAGAGTTGACGGAGGCAGCTAGCCTTTTCTTAAGAAGTGGGGGATTTTATTATGATCCGAATACCAAGGTTGCCTCTGTCAGCAAGATCTTTAAGTGGTAAGTAATTGTAGAGGCCTTCAAATGCAGCGCGTGCTTTAAATTGGCCCAGATGTCCATGTTGATAGATTGGCTACGCCCTGTCATTCTGTGTTTTCTTGCGTGCCCTCGTGTTGACGAAGTTGATGAATCCTTCGCGACTCAAAGCCGGAGACACTTTTAAACAATTTATTGTGCAGTGCCCTTGTTTTCTTGTCACGACAGATATAAAGCATGTGAAGTTTTGCTTTGTCCGGCTTCTCTTTCTATTATCCTAGTTGAAGGAAACTCATGACATTATCGTATGCGATCGTGTGACGACAGGTTCCGTGTAGATTTCGGGAAAAACGAGGTGGAAGTGCTTAAGCATGCATTGAACTATCTAGGCTCGAAGGAGTCGGAGGCCCTACTGGAGATGCTCTCGAGCAATCAATTGAAGGTGACCTACCAGCCATATGACTGGGGAGTGAATTGCTAATCTTAATACATACACACAGGCACAGCTTCCTTCCCGTCATGAAAACTCAGCAGAGTGGAAGAGCTTTCTTCTTCATCCTTAAGATTGAGTACGTGTTACTGTTAGCACAGCTAAGTATGCATTGAATGTAAAGTTCATCCTTCAAGTATGGTTTCTCTCTCTCTCTCCCTCTCTCTCTCTCCTTCTCTGTCTCTCTCTTTATGGCTCATACGGTTCTAGACCCCAAAGGAGAATTAATTCTCGATTGTTCGTGTCGATATGCATCGGTGTCGATCATAAAAAAAATTGGTGTCGTGCTTGCTTTTTGCATGAACCACTTATGGGAGGTGCCAAGGATTGCATTATTGGATTAGTTCATAGGTTTGCCACCATCTCCAGAAAGTTCAAGCAACTACACAGGCACGACGAGTTTATTCCTAAGATCCGCCCCAAACCCGCCGCATGATTTTTTTTTCTGGCGGAATAATTACCAAAAATATCCTGAATGTATTGTACTTGTGCTAACTTAATCGCTGCCGTGAACAATTTTTATCATTTTTAAAATAGTTTTTCCGACTTTTTTCCCCTTTTCAATTTTTTTTCTTTTTTTCTTTTATTATTCAAATGAGGTCGATAACCTTGGCCGGTCACAAGTGAGGGTTGGTGAGGCCCTGAGTGAGGATCGCAACGCCCTTGCCAAATCTAGGCCAGGCGAGGGTGTCCCGACCCTTGCCTATGGCCGGCAACCTTTGGCCACCGTTAAGGCCGTGGACTAGAGGAGGGAAGTTAGAGAAAAATTAAATAAAAAAAAGAAGAAAAAGGGAAAGACAGAAACATAAAGAAAAACCTTAGAAAATCTATTGTAGAATTGCAAAACAGTTGTATGCACATAAGTGATTTTTGGGTAAAATTGCCTAGAACAACTAAATTGGCCAAATTAAAGGGTTTATGATTGAATGCACAAGTGCAGTAGGTTGAAGAATTTTATTTTTATTTTTGGTAATTTTTTTAATTGTTTACATACAATCTCACTAACTCTCCCTAGGGTAGTGGAAAAATTGATTGAATATAATCCATATTATTTTGTATTTTGCGAATTACAACATACATAAGTGATCTCATTTTTTTCAAGAGTTATCCACTCTATAATCCTAAGACATAAGCTTGACAGTCTGATAGTACTGTCAGTTATTTCTGATCATACTATCTCTCCCATTCAATAAGTGCTTTATGCAAAACACGCGATGTTGATATGTGGATTTACGGTTGATATTGTACTGTTTTTAACAGTACTATCGGGGAAGCATTTCCCTTAAACTACACCCATCATTTCCATCCCTATCATATCATTAAGGACCCAAATATTTGAATCTTCCCATCAGTTAGGTAGATGAGTTAAGTTCAGCTTACCTTTTCAAGAGTTCGTTCCATCACTAAAACATTTACAAAGGTGCCATAAGCTTCTTACTACTTAAACTCGAGGGTTGAATTGCTGCGTTGTACTCTTCAGGAGCTAGATAGATCCGCTGGATCCTCCAACAACGATGTAGGCATATGCAGAGGAAGATGTCAACTTATGTAATAAAAAAGAGTAGAGACGATCAGCTAGCAAGCAGACTATATTCTCCACACTTTTGGATCAAAGGCATACAGAACCTCCATGTGTTTATCGCGTCTCAATCTGCGTCCGGCGCAGAGGATCTCGACACTTACTGATTTTAACGATGATATTTAAAAGAACGTAGTGACATTTATCGTCATTCTATTTAAATGTACGAGTATAGAGACACAATAAGAGATAGATGCTCCGCATCTATTTTGTATGTGCGTCTCTTTTCACCCTTCTAAAGGTAACAAACACAATTGTACTTGATTATGTTTCTTTTGAGCCCGTTTGATGCGATACTAGCCATCTCACAAGCTGCCACGTTTTCAAATTCGTAAATTCAATTCTTGGTTTGGATCCTGTTGAGATATAACGCGAAAACGCTAACCAAGATCTTGCAAATATGTCAATAAAATCGCCAGAGAAATTACGAGGAACGATAAAAGGACACCAGAAATTACGTGGTTTGGTCCGAATATCGATACCTACGTCCACGGGGAGAGCCAGCAATATAATCCACTATAATCGGAGAATCACGGTTACAATCGCTTATGCACTCGAGTGTTTCCCGCACCTAGATTAAGCCCAAAGCAAACCCACTGATAATATCTTACAATCTCTCATAGAGAACTCACTCAAAAAACTCACAGAAAAATTTTGATACTTATCTTGTTTGCTCTATGTACGGCTAAACCGAGAATGCCTTCGTCTGTCTGGTATCTATTTCTTCTTCTCTTGAGCGGCTCCTCAAGACGCTCTTTTCTTTTTGCGTCTGTCTTATATATGGCTCAAGGAACGAAGACCTTCTTTCCTTCTTTTTGCTTCTTTCTTAAGGATAGGCCCCACGCGCTTTTCTCAAGTGCTTGAGTTGAAGGATGTAGACTCCAAGCAGAGATACATTTTCCCTTTTGACTCTTGGCCACAAATAAAATAACAATATCTCCTTCCCTTTTCTTTTTTTTTCTCAAACAACCAAAACCAAATCTTCAAGATTTCATTACCCAAAATAACAAATCTTCAAGATTCCAATTGGAGTTCTTTGATAACCGATATATATCCGTAAACAGTTCAAAACTAGAGACATTAATTCAACAATTCTCCACCTTGGCTCGATGTTTAGAACCAAGTTAATAGTGCTCATCATTCATGCTGCTCTCCCAACGCCCTGAAGGGCACTTACTCTCCACAGACGTCTATCAAGCTCAAGCAAAGCTTGAACTTGTATAAAGAAATGAAATCGGTTAACATGTCCACAGGATTCTCCACCGCAAGAAACTTCTTCTCTGTCATATCTCCTCTTGACATGCTATATCTGATGCAAAAATTTCGATCACCAATAAACTTGATTCTCAAGTGACATCTCTGACTTATATCGAACATTACGTCAACCGAATGTCCTACATCAATATCACTAACAAAGTCATTAGACCACATCGCCTCTTCAACTTTTTATGTTGCTACCATGCTTCCAGTCTTAGTCGTCAACGAGACCATAGTGTCTCCCATCAACACTTTCCAACTCATAGTATAACTGACAAAAGTAAAGGCATTACTGCACAGAAGTCGACCATCTTTCAAGTTCCCTGCGTGACACAGGTTCACAAACCTAGTTATTGCCACACTACCTGAATTACATTCTCCAAAATATAACCCAACGTCTGTCGTCCCTAACAAAACCAGGAGGATCCGCTTCACAGCAACACAATGTATACCTGGATTAATTATATACATTTTCCTAACTGCATGTGATAGATCAAGCCTAGCACTATCTATGGCATAATTCAGACAACCAACAGTACTAGCATGTGAAGCATAGGACAATTGCTCCACCTCCATCCAAGTACACGGTGACATGCTAGATAATTTATAATATGCAACAAGCAGGGTACTTATAGAATTTCTTTCAGTAGTCTCTCTCTGCATCTCCATACCCGGAGCTGTTTTTATTGCATCCAAATTATCTATTCTAACATCTACATACAGTCGTCGCTCTATCTTATCTACCTCCGCTGACCATGTCGAAACTTCATCATCTGTGACCTCAAAACAGCTGTCAACTGTTATGGAATATGACAACTCTGCAAACACCGTCACGTCTACTACACTCTGAACATCTTTAGGCTCTACATGAAGCTCCACTTGCTTCTGAACACCGTCCAGATCTTTCTCCATAATTGATCCCACACTCCTCTTCTAAAATAGAGCAGATTCGTTAAACGTAATATCTCTGCTGAACATAAAACCAGGTGAATCTTTCTCAGTGCACCACAGCTTGTATCCTTTCAGCCCATGTCCATAACCTAGGAATATGCACTTCCTTGCCCCCGACTCCAATGCGCCATCACTCACATGAGCATAAGCAGGGCAACTAAACACTCTCAGTTCGATGTAATCAGCAGGCTTACCTGACCATGTTTCCTCAGGAGTTTTCCAATCAATTTCTGGTTATTGTGATCTGTTCACTAACCAACAAGCAGTATTAACTGCTTCAGCTAAAAAATCATTATTTAATCCAGCATTGGAGAGTAAAGAGCGAGCTCTCTCTAGTATAATTCCGTTCATCAATTCTGCAACTCCGTTTAGCTGTGGTGTATCAGTAATAGTGCGGCGTCTCACTATCCATTCCTCTATGCAAAACTGACCAAGCTCATCATAACAGGATTCTAACCCTTTATCAGTTCTCAGGCACATGATCTTTCTTTCTATTTCCTTTTTGATCATCGCCTTCCACGACTTGAACTGATCAAGCACCTCGCTCTTGTGCTTAAGAAGACAAATTTAGACTTTTCTTGAAACGTCATCAACAAAGGATAATACATACCTGGCACCTCCCTTAGACGAAACGTGAGAAGGTCCCCATAAATCTGAGTGGATGCAGCCTACAATCTCCGAGGTCTGATGAATTATCGTACTGAACTTCACTTTTCGCTGACTACCCATGTCGCAGTGATCGCAAAAGTCTAGTTTCTCAATTCGATGGCTTCCCAGTAGACCCCTCTGACTCATAAAAATCATCTCTTTCTCACTCATGTGTCCAAGTCTCATATGCCATAATTGTGTTGTATCTTGACTTGAAGTATTAGAGAATCTAGCAGACGAGCCAATCACTGTCATTCCCTGGAGGATATATAATTCGCAGTTCATCTTCCCTTGCATCACAGTAAGCACACCTCGAGAGACCTTCATAACTCCACCTTCAGGGAAAATCCGGTATCCGAACTTGTCAAGAGCACTCAACGAGATAAGGTTCTTTTTCAGTTTCGGTACATGCCTCACATCTGTCAACGTTTGTACCACTCCATTACGCATCTTAATCTGAATTGTTCCAATCCCTACTACTTCACAAGCAGCACCATTTCCCATAAGCACCTTACCACCCTTCGTATACTGATAGGTAGTAAATTAGTGTTTATGAGAAGTCACATGATAAGAACATCCAGAGTCAAGCACCCAATCATCACCTGATGAACTCGTGGTGACTGTTAACACATCGTCTGCATCACTAGAACTATTATCTGCTTTAGTAACAATATTACTATCACCTGTAGACTCCACCTTAACTCCTTTACCCTTGAACTTTAGACAATCTCTCCTGTAGTGCCCTACCTCATGACAGTGATAACATCGACGGTTCCGAACATTGGACCTCGATTTAGAACGGCTCTTCCATCTGTTACCTCCAAACTCTCTTTGTTCATTTTCACCCCGAATCACTAATCCCCGTGCTACGTCCCGTGCTAGACTATCATCTCTCAATTTTCTCTACCACTTCTTAGAAAACAAGGTAAACTTTACCTCTTCCGAAGTAATCGTAGTATGCCCATATAGTAAAGAATCAGTAAAGTGCTCCCATGACTCTGGTAAAGAGGCCAACAACATCATGCCCTGTTCTTCATCATCTAGAGTCTTACTGACGTTCTTCAAATCCATCATGAGTTTATTAAATTCATTTAGATGGGTTCTGATAAACGTACCTTCAGTATATCTGAATTGAAACATTCTCTTTAACATGTATAAGCGATTGTTCAAACCCTTCGTTACATAGAGCATCTGAAGTTTTGTCTACAACGCTGCAGTATCCTTCTCTTCGCCTACCTCTATTAATACTTCATCCGACAAATTCAACAGAATTAAACTCCTTTCTTTCCTCATTAACACATCATTTTTAGCATCTTTCATTGTTTCGGGCAACTTAGACTTGCCCTCTAATGCTTCTGCTAAACCTTGAGTTGTCAATAACGCCTCCATCTTGAGGCTCCATAACCCAAAGTTGTTCCTCCCGTTAAACTTCTCAATTTCTATTTTCACTCCAGACATAATTACAATAACAGAATTTCCAATCAATGATCAGACAAGCAAAAGCCCCAAATCAATTCTAGAAACTCTAACCTGGCTCCGTTACTAATTGTAGAGATATAACGCAAAAACGCTAACCAGGATCTTGCAAATATGTCAATAAAAAATACCAAAGAAATTACGAGGAACAATAAAAGACACCAGAAATTACATGGTTTGATCCAAATGTCGGTACCTACGTCCACGGGGAGAGCCAGCAATATAATCCATTATAATCGGAGAATCACGGTTACAATCGCTCATGCACTTGAGTGTTTTCCGCATTTAAATTAAATCCAAAGCAAACTCACAAGTAATATCTCGTAATCTCTCACAGAGAATTCGCTTAGAAAAACTCATAGAGAAAATCGATACATGTCTTGTTTGCTCCACGCACGTCTGAACTAAGAATGACGTTCACGTTCCTTCCTTCACGGGGCTACTCAA
>JANUWG010000464.1:0-11746 GCA_025175695.1 Eugenia klotzschiana
CCCGAGTGGTTCTGATATTTTTCTGTCTGTACCGTCCTGTCTTCCTGCGGGTTTTTTCTCCTCTGATTTTGTCGAGGAGGCGAGGTGATCGCGTTGTGTGAGGGAAAGCGTTCTGGGTTTCTCCTTTTGCTGTGTGATTCGCGTGGTTTGAGGTTGTTTCTGGTTGGGATCTTGCGAATTCGAGTATGCTTGATGCTCATCGTGTCTTGTCCTTGATCTTGATGTTGCCGATTGTATGCTTCGGTTTTTCGAGAGTTTCCTTCCTACATGGCTTGATTTTTGGAATTTTCGCATGTGAAAAAGATGAACTTCTTCTCTGGTGAGTCGCTGGATCGCGACATTCTGATTTTGACCTCTTCTTCTGCTTGTCCGCGTGCACATAATCCCATGGGACAACTTGTGAATTATCAGTTGGAGCCATGAATTTTTTGGGTTTTCAGATTGATGCCATCCTTCTGATAATAATTTCACAAATTTTGAAGTTTTGCCTCCTTTTTAACTTGATGGGGCCAGATAGATTCTGCCATTAATGATTTTGTTTTCTTGGGCATTTCAGTTGGAAAATTGTTGTTATGCAAAATGGCTGATATTATTTGGTGTTTTGCTGCAACAGGAGCATATCGAGGAGGTCTAATTCTTGCTTATTGCTGCTGAGGGACTGAATTATCGTGTCTGTTATATATAGACGGTTAATTCATTAAGACGGCCACATTCAAATGCTAAACATTGGCAGAAATAGAAATCAGGGCAGGTCTAATCGATCTATGTCATTGGGAATGGGAAGTAAGTTTTCATGCAGTACCTTGGTCAAGTCAATTTGAACATCCATTTGAATGGATGCATTTCAGTTTGCATTCTAGTGTTCTGATGTTTTATACTGGTTTGGAATGAACCATTAAATTTTTGTGCTCTGATGTTGTTGTTTTGAACTTGAAATCTATTCTTTCCTTTCTGCCTGGGCTTTGGAAGTTCAGCATTAGGGAAGAGAGGCACAAACATATTTGTATTTTTGATTGTTCAAGTATAATGATGTAAAGTACGTATGTACTTTTTTCAGATGAATTCATCTTTGGAGAACATCAACATACTTAGTAAACTTACGTTTGAATCTTTTATTGGGATCGCAGTTTTCTCCATTACTGCTTTTTGGCTGCAGAAAGATCCTGGGCAAGAAATCGTTTTAATTTCCCTGAAAATGGAAAATAAGTTTTTTTCCACTAATGTAACATGGATATGTACCAACTGACATTGCAGAGAGGTACTGCAAAGGTACCTCATTGCAGAGAGGTACTCCAAAGATACCTTTCCTCATTGAGAAGTTGGTACAAACCAATCTTTTCAGCCACTTCCCCTATTTCTTGCCATTTTATAATTCAAAGTGACCTTGATATAAAGAATTGGGTGGAAATGGAGTTGGCAACGTCAACTACCATTTTGCTTCTTGCGATTATGGGAGTTTATGATTCTATCTGTAGACGCTAGATTGGTAGGGAGGTCTGCTCATTCTGTTGCCGGACAAGAGACAACACAGTTTTACTTCCTAGCCATCTTCTTTCTCTTTCATACTTCTTTCGTGGGACACATTGGACATCTTGACCCATCTTCATTTGAATTCCTGCAATTCATTCATTTTTCAAATCCATTCTTTTGTCTATTCTTTTTTTTTTTTCCTATTTGATTCTATTTCTTTTCAACAAAAGCTCTCGCCAGTTGTGGGTTAACGACATGGCATCTGGTCAAATTTGTTTTGTTTTGCATTCATTACATATCATTTATTGCTTATCGATGATAAATAACTTCCTTTGCATGGGTATGTTGATTTGATACAGGCATGGAGTATGCAGATCCAAAAAAGAAGACCAGTATTGTAGGGAAGATTATTTTGGCTGCTACCCTTACTGCACTATGCATAATAATGCTGAAGCAATCTCCAAATTTCAGTACACCAAGCCGGGTAATTACTGACAACATGCCAAGAACAATACTTGTTGAACTCCTATGATTTTAATGGCTTATTAATTCTCCTGCATGCCTGCCCTTCCTAACACCCTCTAGTGCATCGACAAAGGGAACAAAGAATAGTACATTGTTAATTTCCTGTAATTGTAATGGCTTGTTAATTCTTCCTGCATGCCTGCCCTTCCTCACACTCTCCCCATGTGGACAGGTGGAAAAAAAATGTAAGTTACCCGAGGGGGTGATAAAGAAAGACCTACAAGCATAGTTGTGGATGTGAACCCACATGCATAGTTGTGGATGTGACTGACCTAATGCAAAAAAATAACTGTTCATGTGACTTATTGCATCACACTTCCCTCGGTGTGTAATTTTTCAAGCAGGAAGCTTTTCCTCATCAAGAGTGTTAGTTTGCTAGGATTATAATTATCAAACTTGATGTCTAACTTCTGTTATCTGTTATAATCGTCTGTCTCCCTTGTAGTTCTCCATTCATGAGCAGGGAGTGACCCATGTCTTAGTGACTGGAGGGGCAGGTTATATTGGTTCTCATGCAGCATTGCGGCTTTTGAAGGACTCGTATCGTGTGACCGTAGTTGTATGTAACTTCCTAATATCTGTATTTCTAGTTTGGATCATTTGTTCTTTTCTCCCCTTGTGTACTGAGCTTCAAGAAAAATTGTCATCTCTCAGGATAATCTCTCTCGGGGAAATCTAGCTGCCGTAAAGATTTTGCAGGAGCTGTTTCCCGAGCCTGGAAGGCTGCAATTTATCTATGCAGATTTGGGGGATGCAAAAAGTGTATCCTTAATGCACAATCATCTATTCGATTTGTTGGTTGTTTTGTCAGGATACTTCAAGGGGTTAGGGTGGCTTGAGGCTTTTGGGCTTTGGCTATGGCTTTTAGAGTTGATATTATGTTCTATCAAGAAAAGATGTTTTAAGCATTTGACTTTTAACTAATAAATGACTTTTTAATGCGTATAACATTGAGCAACTCAATGTCAATTTGAACGAAAGGTACATATTTGCAATCATAGCAACTAAGGTTATTTGTATAATCTTTTGTATTTACTGAAATAAATCCTCAAACCAAAAGTTTGAAACTGGGTTTTCTAACTTAATGTGTTTGGCTTCAGCCGAAGCCCATGCCTAACTTACCTGCCAAACCAATTATTTGGCAGGAGAAGCCATTAGTTGGATGCAGAAGTCCCCTTACAAATAAGCAACATTGTTATTTGGAAATTTGGTTTGGATTTGTTTTCTTTGATTTGTCATTAGGTCCACAAAATATTTTCAGAAAATGCATTTGATGCCGTGATGCATTTTGCTGCTGTAGCGTATGTTGGAGAAAGCACTCTAGAACCTCTGAGGTATGTTTCTTTTCTGGTATATATTTGGCCTTTTAAATATATCAGTTGAAATTGGTGCCTGAAGTTTTTGTGAGTCTGCATGTAGGTCTTTCAGTATAGGTAGTATGTCAGATGCGCCCTTTGCTTTGCTGATGTGAACTGAGTAATAAATGGTTTAATGCGAATTGGTAAGAATAAGGACAATTATGTTCTGTCTACATTGGCTAGACCAGGCTTCAAATATTAAGGATTACGAATTACACGGGCAACGACCGTGTTTACTTTGTTATTTCATGTACATGCAATACATTGCGATCTTTTTGCCTTCTAGTTTGAGACTGTATAGGCTTCTGTGCGGAAAGGTCATATTAGTGTGCTTGTCTATTCTGTTCTGTTCCACATTCTACTGCTCCTAGTTATTCAGCTAGCATGGTTTGGCTTTGGCAGTTAACTCTATCTGATTAACAGATACTGATTCTTTTGACAGTGAACACGTTGATTGAGAGTTACTTATTCTTCTGACATGTCTGTTTGACAAGATGAAAGTTTTGATAGTTTGCTTGTTATTATGGTTTGAAGTACTCGGCATTCTCATACGTCCGAGGCTTTCCTATACTCTAATTGTCATTTTATATCCCCACTTTTATTCTCTTCATGGGATGTCGAAATTCATTGAATTTCCTTAGATGTAAATCGTAGTTTCATGTCTGACCTGCCATGGCAAGAAATCCTCTTTGTTTAGCAATGTGTCGTTTCTTTCTAGTGGATTCTATACCAAGCAAAACACCATTGCAGTTGCTGGAGCAGTGGATTTTCCAGCAACATTGCATTATGTCTCGGAGCTTCTCTCACTAATTTGTGACCCACAATGAATGGCAAACTTTAGTCATCTAAAACTTCTCAATAACTGGCCTGATAATGCTGGGTATGAGTATGACGTCTTTTTCTACACAATCTTCTTACTCTTCACACGACCTTGAACAATCTTACATTCATGGAGGAAAGATATGTTGATTGGTTGGTTGGCAGACGGCCCATGTCTAGTTATTAAAACTTGGATGCATGTTATTGTAGATAAGGAGGCCATTTCATGTGACACACAGTATACCAGCTTAGGTATGATGCCATAAGTATTGTTGATGGATGGATATACCTTTCTTGTCTAATCATTGTGTATAAAAAAATTAAGTCACATGGTTGAACTGCAAATTTTCCTTTTCCGCTTTGAAATTTAGAAATAGGCTGTCCATAATCCATGGTGTTGATAAGATGTTCCGACGTACTTTGTCCATCTTATTGTTCAACATTACGGTGGTGTACTATATGTCATTGTAAATGAAGGATGATCGAGCATGTCTTCTATTTTCCCTCTAAAACTTTTAAAGATAGTATACTCAAGTAGGACTTTGGAGTAGTTAACATATGTGGAGTTGCATTCATCCAGCTGGCATTAGGTGCATTTGAGTTTTTTTATTGATGAACGTGAACGAAAGGTTGATTCTTTGACCCTCTTTAGTCAATTGATGATGTGCTCCCTACCTTGCCAATTGTGACTGATTCTCTTAAGTTACTGAATCCGGATTCAGCAACAGACTATTAATATCACTTTCTAAAGGTTTGCGACTTTTCTAATGATGATTTAAAAAATTGAACTGTCTTTCAAGGATGCTTGTAAGCTCGATTGTGAACCGGGGTTCTATTTCTTATTGGGGCTCTGGCTGTTTGTGATAAATTTCCTCCTGTGAATAGTTGTGGAGTTCGAAGTAGGTATCAGCCAGCTTGTGGGTAAAGAAACTTTAAAAGATGATTTAAAGTTTAAGTTTTTGTGGATTATCACACTTATTTGATAAAATTAAAATGTTAGATTGAGAAAGTTCTCAATACGTTTTAACACTAACATGCTACTTCTTAATATGTCTATGTACATGAAATGCTATATTTTGTTAGCATTAGATTTGACTGTGCAATTGTTTTTCTAAAACCTTAAGCTATTAGAGAAAGCGCATATATGTTTTACATCTTAAGACTCTCCCTTATAGGAGGATTGACAGGATGATGAAGGCCTTATAGCATGCAAACCTGATAATTGTCGGTGAAACGATTTGTAGAAAATCAAGATGTATAAAAAGTGGGACCCAGATATATTTATCAGCTATCAAACTAAAGTTGAGTGTGCAATTGTCTCTAATGGAATTTTAGGCTGTTAAAGAATGGTGTTGTGAATATAGAATTTAAAGTTAGACCTTAACAGTTTGCAATGTTGATTCAACCAGCGGTTATTGAAGTCTGTACGATTTGCAATTAGTTACTTAACTTTGATTTCAATCACTTGGAGTTCACATCAGCACCATTGAGCGTCCATGTCAATACTTGGAAAATTGGTTCACTTGTATTAAAGCTGCATCAATTGCAAAGAAATGGAAGTTTAGTACCATTTGGTGATTGCTAACTGCACCGTGATCATAAGTTATATTTACCCAAAATTGCATATTCCCTATCTTGGTCGTTTTAAACTGAGTGCTCATTCCTTATTTTCTGTTTGTTCTGATGATCTGAAATTACTTTCGTGGCTTGAAATTATCATTTAATGATCTTGGCAGGTATTACCACAACATCACATCAAATACACTGGTAGTATTAGAAGCTATGGCTGCGCATGGTGTCAAGACCTTGATATATTCTAGCACATGTGCAACTTATGGGGAGCCCGACAAGATGCCTATTACCGAGGACACTCCGCAGGTGAAAGTTATCACTTGCTGCAACTCTTTACCAGAGTATATGTTTTTTGCATGCTTCTCGATATGTTTTTTTTCTGCTGGGGCTGACTGCATTTTATTGTGGTGTAAGTTCAGGTACCAATTAATCCTTATGGAAAGGCCAAAAAGATGGCAGAAGATATCATTCTTGATTTCTCCAAAAATTCTGACATGGCTATCATGATACTAAGGTATGTCCCGTACATGGAACACACATTTGGTTTAAGAAAATCAGGACAATAATCATGATAATGTTATCATGTTTTTCCATTTGGTACGTTAATTGTTTTTATCATCAATTTTGGTCGCTTAGAATTTAGATGACCTTATCTATGTCACTTTGTTGCTCTTATATATTTTTCTCTCTTAATAAGACTAATTTTTATCATACTCTTCTGTTTAGTTACAATTTTTTTTATTTCATTATTTTGATTAGAAATGGTATTCTTATACACAATATTGTGCCAGTCTGTTTCTGTGAAGCTGTCACAGTATTGTAGGTCATGATTGCCATCCATGCTGTACACATGCAATTCTTGGTGGAGAACTCCCCATTTTGAAAATTGTTGCTTTTTGCTGGATCTATGATTTTCATGTGGTGGCATTGGCTGACCTGAAATATATTTATAACAGTGCTATACTTTTTGCTCAATTTATTTTGGGATTATCTCTTCTAGATTAATACGGATTTAGAATCATCAGTACATGATAGTCTTATGTTTTTATAATACTGCCAATTTTTCTTTTCTAAATGTTTAATGGGTGAATACTCCTAGGTACTTCAATGTGATTGGGTCAGACCCTGATGGTAGACTGGGAGAAGCACCACGACCTGAATTACGTGAACATGGACGAATATCGGGTGCTTGCTTTGATGCTGCCCGCGGTATCATTCCTGGGTTGAAGGTACGAAAATATTGGGGTTTTATTGTTTGTATCCAATTCTGCACTATTTTTTACTGGTATTAAGCTTGGCAATAAGGCTCTCTTATTTTTTATTTTTGATTGAGTGGTTAGGAAATAGGACAGAGCATTTGCCAATCTGAAGTTTTTTTTTTTGTTTTCACAGGTTAAAGGAACAGACTATAGCACGCCGGACGGTACTTGTGTCAGGGATTATATAGATGTGACTGATCTAGTTGATGCTCACGTGAAAGCTCTTGCAAAAGCAAGACCCAAGAAAATAGGAATATACAATGTTGGCACTGGCAAAGGTATGGGGAAATGAAGTTTATTCTTTTGATAAGAGGCACCTTTTCCATTTTCTTGTTTTCGTATTCACTGAAAAGTTAGAGAGCTGACTTTGTTTTTGGTGGCATCCCTTGAAAAGCAAACTGTGAGAAAGTAGAATAGGATACAAAGCTTGTTTTGAAGCTTTCTAACTACGTTATTTCGAAAAATTAATTTTACAAGTACCTTTTATCAGTTGCAAAAACCTTAACCGTGATAAGAAATATTATTGATAAAATAGGATACATGTGGATTGACAGAATTCCGAGTCACTTTCTTGAGAAGATGGAAATTAAAAACACGAATCTGTTTGTGAACAGATGAACTTGGATATGCCGCTATTTATCTGTTTATGCTTTGTGAGAAGAAACAGATGTATCTGTTTATACTCTATCTTAGATATGTTGGTATTTATGCAAACAGGTAGATCAGTGAAGGAATTTGTGGAGGCTTGCAAGAAGGCAACTGGGGTGGACATCAAAGTCGATTACCTGCCACGCAGGCCCGGCGATTATGCAGAAGTCTATAGTGATCCCACCAAGGTCAAGCACGAGCTAAATTGGACAGCGAAATACACCGATCTTCAAGAGAGCTTGGGTATTGCATGGAGATGGCAAAAGTCGCACCGCAACGGGTACGGAACTTCTAGAATGGCTGCTTGAAGCATCACGTATGCGAGAGTCGTTACTAGGAAACTAACACAACCCCCCGCCATGAAGTGCTGACGACACTCGATATTTCGATCTTCGCCATCAAATAAGCTGGAATGAAGGGGGTTGGGAAGTGAGGATAGATTTGATACCTTCTGTCTTCTATATATTTGGTTAATTACATGAAGAAGCAGCTCATTCTTTGCATGTATTGTAAGCAGTTTAAATAAGCAAGCAGGCCCTCCTTAATAGTCCACAGGTATCGTCCTACTCGCTCTCTCTCTCTCGGAACTTAGCTATTCATCAAGAATGCTCTTTATTTATGTGCAAAGAATGATGCGATCCCTAATAAGGTGAGAGGCGACTGGTGCAGCTACCTTCATGAGCATTATTGTGAGGGTTATTTAAGCTTATGATCAATCACTTGTACGTCTATAGTCCTATCGGCTTCCCTGAAGTTAGGAAATCTCTCCACACGAGGTAAGCAAATTGTTCAAGGAACAATTCGATGAGAGGTTTGCTCTTGCTCTTGACATAGCCCGTACATGCATTCAAAGCAAGTTTAATGGAAAACAGCGGGGACGAATCCAATGTCATCAAAGCAGAACGTAATCAAACAGTTACTAGGTCCAATGCCAAATCTATATACCAAGTGTGCGAATAACTAATATGGAAGAGTCAAATCACATAAAACTTAATTTCAGCATCAACGTTCATTACAGGAGAACATCCAATCTATAACGGCGTGCGATTTGGTTGTATTAGAATGCATCCTTGTAGTCTTAACATGGTGTCTAAATGTTTATGACTCAATTAACACAATCGAAAGGTTTACGACTGAATTGGCCATTATAAAATATCTTTAAACCTTTTTCGGACAATTTTTCCCCCGTCATTTGGGTTCCAGAGAGGGTAGCATTCCGCATTGGTGCCCATGACCCCACGCCCCCGGTTGATAAGATGGTCGTCGCCAGTGTCGACATCGAGCCATGTGGAGCCGTCCCCTACTTAGTCGGAGTGTGGAAAAGGGATGTCAAAGAGGATACGCCAGAGGTGGCTGTAGTTGTACGACAAAGCCGGGCATCCCTTGATCGTCCGCCGCTCACGGTGGATGTCAACCAAGGATATGAATGTCCGACGAGCGCTCATCTCACCCTTCTCCGTCCAGAACGGGAACAGTATGGATCGAAAGAATGCCAGAAGAAACATGACGATCCACCTTTGCAAGTTGGGCTTCTTTGTCTCCACTTCGGCCAATTCGCAATTAGGCATCTGCGACGTGAGGAAAGGATTAAGCCCCAATTCGCATTTATCCTGCATTTTTAGGTAATGTATTGGAAAATCAAACTCTGGCCGATACGCAACCGGATGATCATTTCGGTTGTACATTTTCAAAAATCATCATCTACTAATTTTCGTCACGTTGGGATACAAGAGATTCCTAATGTCAAGATGTGTAATCGACATCAACAAATCGCAAACTTCTCGACATTTCAATTAACAGGCATTTAGTCCGAAAGAGCTAAAAACCGACCATCGAGCTCCAGTGGCAATATGATTGTCAAGTGACTCATTTTGACAAGTAGAACCCCTTCTTCGGGTTTAGAAAGTGTTATGAGCCTTGCATCTCACCGGTCAACCTTTATTTGAAACGTCACCACAATTACCCTCTTTGTGGTGCCGTTCAAATTTTCAGATCGTCACTATAATAAAGACCAAAATTGAACTTCGAATTTCGTCCATAGATCGAAAATACGCCCCTTCCCCGTATTAAATCGAGAAGAAGACTCACTTGAAATCTTAATTTGAAGCTGTTAGAAAGACTTGTTAGGAAAAACGGGAGGTCATAAATATTGAACAAGACTCCGAGGTCAAAGGTTAAACTTAGATTTCGAGGCCGAAAAAGTTGAGCTTGGACTCTAAGATCTTGAAGGTTGAGCTAGACTTTGAGCTCTAAAAGATTGAGCTTGAAAGGCTGAAACTCTTAAAGCTAGGTATCGAATTAGAGTATCAAGTCTAAAAGATCGAACTAGACTGAATGCAGCACCTAAAATTGTTAGAATTGGATTTCTCAACTTTAACTTGCACAACTGTAGACTACAGGACTGTGTGTCAAAACTTGCAATACTGTGTCGTTTTTGTGTTTGCTTTAAGCTACTTGATGACCCGTGCGTCAAACTCAATCCAGGAATCTTTTCCCTTTCTACAAACAAGCTAAGTAGCATCGACATTGACATGCGACACGACACGCGGACACGTCATTTCTAAAAGAATAGAGAATTTCGACACGTTAGGATACGTTCTATATTGGATGTATTTTTTTTATATATGCATGATAAATTATCATGTACATATAAAATAATAACGGTGAGTTTCTTCTTCTTCTCCCGTTAGAGATTCACGATTAGTTTTTTTTTTGTTTTTTTGCTTCGATTTCTGAAGGTATAATCTAAAATATGGGAACCCTTTAGTTTATTTCAATCTTTCTTAGTTAAATTTGCGATTCTCTTCAGTTTTTCAGTATCTGATGTTTAGTTATATGCGGCGTGTGCTGTATTTGACTCCTGTGTCAGCAGAGTTTACCACTGTTGTTGAATGGTCTTGTGTGTGTGTGGGTACTTGAGACAGTTACATGGGATTTTGCTAAATTTTGCTGAGACTAAAGCTGTGGTTTATGTGCTTGACTGATATACCAACGCTTATGGATGAATCTCTGGAGTCGCATCTAACCCAATTAATTGGTTTCAATCTGATAATTTGAATGTGCGTTTTTAATGGTTGGACAGGATCTGATTGTGTTCGAGGGTCCTGCTGTTGGAGGATATTGTGATTTCTTGTTCCATCAAATTTCTACGCCATGTTGGCCAAGGTCAGCTTAAAAAGAACCTTTTAGCTTTATATCTCTGCCTTGTTGAGATGGGCATTCCTCTACCCCCTTTGATTATCAAAGAAGTCGCAAAAATTTTGCATTGCATTATTTTGTTGGCCAGGAAGTAACTAATTCAATGTGCGTAAGTAAATATTCGTTTTTATGTCTTGGAGATGCCTCAGCATCATCTCTAATCCTCTGTTGCTTCCATGGCCTTTCGTAACATTTTGATCTAGTTGAGAACTTTGGTATTGTCACTGCAATGCCCAAACATCGTCATGCTGTAAACTGTTAGGCACACACCAATGAAAGCATGTAGGTGAGCAATATTATGTCTCATCATGAAATTAAGGATAGCTAATATTCCTGAAGTTGGCCAAAAGGTTTAATCTTTCTTTTTCTCAGAAAATATGGACTGACATATTGTATGCAAGCATTTTTAGATAGGCATTTACTGGATTTCTGTTCCTAAATCATGGTTTAGACTTTAGCGAAAGGACATCTTTTGGAAAAATGGAAATGTTTACTTTTGACTGACGCTAATTAAGTGCCACGTCTCTGTATGTTTGGAAGCTCTTACAGTGGGAACTAAAGATACACGACTCTCTTACTTGATGTATTCCAGAGATATGGAGGGAGAAAATCAAATGCCATTTTAGCAGGAAGAAAATAAAGTGAATTGGAACCTAACAGATATTTAGGAGATATTGTTCTGGGCTTCGTGATGCTCTGCCAATCGCCAATAGTCATACCTGTTTTTCTTTTCTGGGAAAAATGAATACTCATGGTGACCAAGAAGCCTTTATGTTGTGCCATTTTATCTGTAGAGATGAAATTTTGGTTAATATAAAGGGATTGAAAATTTTTATGTACAGGTTCTAGCATTTTCATAACAATAGATTTACTTACCTTTTGCTGCGATAATTCATC
>JANUWG010000465.1:0-11735 GCA_025175695.1 Eugenia klotzschiana
AGTGGTTCATCCCAAGCTGAGCAGAGAGCAGGCGGGATTTCGGAGAGAGTCCAAGCAGACAATCTGAGAAGAGATCTCCATGAGTCATCTCAGCGCCTAGAATTCCTCAAGGCAGAGAAAGCCAAGGCCGAATCCGATTTGTCCATGTACCGTAATTTAGTGGGTAAGCTGGAATCTGATCTGAAGAGCCTCTCCGATGCCTATAACAGTCTCGAACAGGCCAACTTCAATCTAGAAGCAGAAGTGAAAGCTTTGAGGAGCGGGGACGCCCCACCATTACCTGATCTCGAGGTCATGAAGGCGGAAGCGAGGGAAGAGGCGCAGAAGGAGAGCGAGGCCGAGCTGAACGATTTGCTCGTGTGTCTTGGTCAAGAGCAGAGCAAGGTGGAGAGGCTGAGCTCAAGGTTGGAGGAATTGGGGGAAGACGTAGATAAGTTGCTCGAAGGTGTTGGAGACGATGTGGGGCTTCCCGAAGATGAAGAGGAAGAAGAGTGATGGGTAATTTGTGTGTGGTTGAGACTCATCTTTAGTTGTAAGACTGCCTTTCTTCATCCTATTTCCCAAGGCATTAGCAATGGAATTTGACTTGCGAGTCTGTACATTTAATTTCCAGTAAATTGTACAGTCTCTCTTAATTCTTTACTGGTGAAATGCTGGATCAGTCCCGTCCTCTGTTCTACATTGTTAGTATAATTTATTTGTTCTTGTAAGACTCAAGAGATACCTTGTTCCATGTGATGTGATTGTCTAATGCATGCTGAATAGAGTTAGCTTATTTAGATTATCATCTTTCTAATTTTTATACAGATTTATGACGAATTCAGATTATTAATCCATTCCCTACAAATCAAGTCCTGAAAAACGTTATAATTTTAAGCAAATTTTTTATGTTTGCTCAGTTAAAAAAAAAAATTAGAAGAATAACGGGTCTTTAGAACGAAGTTAGTATTAAACAAGGTTTATTCGAGTAACAAAATGAGTTATCATTTAACGCAGTTCTTGGAATTATTGGTGAATGTTGGTCGTAGTTTTAGATTATATGAAAATGTTTAATGGTGGATGGCGTAGATGATTGTGTCAAAATTTGTGGATTATATTAGAAAGATTTAAAATTCTGAAAAAAAAAATATTTAATATCGTAGCATCTGTATCTATTTATAAAGGAGAGATTCGAAAAGCGATTTCTCACGAAAATGATAAATTTATCCTTTCATAGTTTTCACCGGCATTAACTTAGCATTATAATTTTACGAGAGCCACTAAATTCTTAATCATATTTAAGAAAAAGTTACCGCCTATCTGACCTCTTACATTGCAAAATCATCTCTTTAACAAAAGTACCAAAAAAAACCACAAAAGTACGAGAAAATATTGGATGGTTTGGTGTGTCCCGACACGTGTCCTCTTCTAATTGGGCACAGGGTAATAGGGGAGAGAGAAACAATGATGGAGAGGATTACACGTGTCCTTGATTGATTGGCTGGTGGTCCACCCAAATTTTTTTTCAAAAGTACTGGTCGCCTTCTATCTCCGAACGCGCGCCACGTCATCAGAACGTCAACTTTCCTTGAAAAGCGGCGGCTCGAAAAAGAAAGCGGGAACGCCACGGAAGAATGGCGACCCAGAATATATTTCTCACAAACTTGATAATCTCTCGTCAGCTGACTTCTCTCTCTCTCTCTCTCGCAATCACGCACGGACGATCCCGCCGGCGCGCCATGGACGGCGCCAAATCCCCGGCTGTTTCTGACCCGGCGATCGAGCACAAGGTCTACGCTCGCGCCGGTCTCTTGGGGAACCCTAGCGACCTCTACTATGGTCGCACCATCTCCCTCAGCCTCGGCAACTTCTGGGCCTCCGTCTGCTTGCGTCCCTCCGACGAGCTCGTCATCATACCTCACCCCGTCCACGATCTCGTCCACTTTAATTCTCTCGATCACCTGGTAAGGCTCGTCTCGATGTGTGTGCGATCTGGGTTTTGGTTTGATTCTTCTGGAATGGCGTCTGTTAACGCTGAGAAGCTGTGTCGACTCCATATTTTCTTTTTAATGTGATCGCGTCTTCAATCTAGCTGCATTTTTCTTTGCGCGATCTAGGATTTTTTCGATTCTCTTGCTCGTGCTCGAGTTTTGCAAATCTGGTTTGAAGTTGTGCTCTGATGAGTTTATGGTTAATGTGAGAGCAACGTTTTGTGTCCAGACTCTGCAACTGCATTTTGAGAATTCCTGCGAGTTACTTGTATGTTCTCGCTGTCTGATAGGATTGATTCGAAATGCGTGCGAACGCAGGTGAATCGGCTGCAAAGTGAAGGGTACTATGGAGGAGTTCGTTTGCTCATGGCCCTCTGTAAAGTTTTTCACAGCTATTGCAAGAATAACAACATCGATCTTCATCGAGGGAATTTCACTCTCTCTTATGAGACAAATATTCCTCGTCAGGTAAAGTGTTCCAGGTCTTTATGGTTTTATTTACTAAGTGTTTATTTGGTTTGTTGCGATCATTCATTTTATGCAATTTGAATTGCTAAAATATGATATTCTTTTAGAATGATTCCTGTCTATTTGAATTAGACATGTGAATTTTCATGGAAAAGCTCGATCGTTTGTAACCACAAGTCACTATCCTGGACTCTTTGTTAGGTTGACTATGCTTACAGTAGCTCTAGTTACTTACTAATTAATGTTGTGGCTTCCTGCTTTTTTCAATTAGCAAGTTTTTTTCCTCACCCTCCCTCCTCTCTGAGTTATTTACGAAGGAAAGTGAGAGTTTCTTTGTCGATGTATAGGAGTGGCCTACAAAGGATAATTGCTATTAGAATTGGCAGATATTGTATATTACCCAAGTTTTATAAGGCTGACCAAATGATGCTATTTCGATCTTGTATATGTATAAGCTGTATCCTTTTGACCTGGAACTTTCCTCTCTTTCTTACCCAATTTGAAGCGTCTGCCACCTCAGTGATTATAGATTTTAAGTAAAAAGGAAGAGCTGTAAAGAGAGAAGCTTGAGCATGAATTGTTGTCAACTACTCTTCGTTATCTTTGATTCCTACATTTTTCCTATAGGAGAAGATCGGTATCATTGTTCGTAAGCTTGTCGTCACGTCTTTTCATCTCTTGTTATCTAAAATGAGCTAGCTTTTGTTCTTGTCGTTCTAGATTTGTTTTTGATTCACGTGACTTAACGAGATTATCTCTTCCGAGTTTCTTATGAGACCCTTCCTTTTTTTGAATAAAACTAAGTTGATCTTTTCATTCTTCTGTTAATTATATTGCTGAACGGTAACTTTGTTATCTCAGACAGGGCTTTCAGGTTCCAGTGCTATAGCGTGTGCTGCTTTAAATTGCCTTCTTGACTTCTATAATGTCAGGCATATGGTGAAAGTGGAAGTTAGACCAAATCTTGTGCTAAATGCTGAAAAGGAATTGGGAATTGTTGCTGGCCTCCAGGATCGGGTTGCCCAGGTGTATGGGGGCCTCGTTTACATGGTATGTGTTCACCATGTTCTTGCAAAGTCATGCATATGTTGTATGAACCACTTGTAGCTTATTTCTTTTCTCCTGGTAGGATTTCAGCAAGGAAAACATGGAGAAGTTGGGGCATGGTGTCTATATTCCGATGGATATAGGTCTACTTCCTCCTTTACATCTCATTTATGCTGAAAATCCAAGTGATTCTGGAAAGGTCAGTGTAACGTGATATATTACCTGGACTTCTTGCTCACAGTTTGGTTTACATTTTTTTCCTCCAATTTTCCTCATTCCCCCTAATACGTAGGCTTCTAGAGATTACAATTTCTCCCAGTTCTCAGCACTCATAAGCAATTGCAAGTGCTATTCCAAAGTGCTTGCTAGTTAGTTTGCAGGGGCATGCCCTCTGGCGATCATGGCATTCGTTGATGTACCTAGATTCTTTATGGGTGTGTTCTTTCATAACGTGCTGTCTGTTAAATATGAGGAGTGAGCTATTAATCATTAAGTTCCAGCTTCATGAGTTAAATCATGGCCTAGCAGAGGCTTGTAATTTTGGTCAACCTCGGTGATCAAATCTTTCCTTTAAATTGTGGAGGCATTTCTCCTGTTGAATTTGCTCTATATTATGAGGTTTGTGAAGCATAAAATCAATGTGAACAATTCAAAACTGATGCTTAAAACTATGATTCAACTTGTAAGGTGGTTCCTAATCACTACTCCCTATTTTGAATCGGTGATCTAGCATAATAATGCTGTCTGCCTATCCTTAATATAAATATATGTAAACTCTCAGCTACCTTGGAGATGCATATTTCTGAAAGTTTTGTGTATGTAGGTGCACAGCACAGTTCGACAGAGATGGCTGAATGGAGATAAGTTCATAATCACCTCCATAAATGAAGTTGCGAATATAGCCTCAGAAGGGAGGGAAGCATTACTGGAGAAGGACTATGCCAAACTTGCAAAGCTCATGAATCGTAATTTTGACCTACGAAGGTAAAATGGTGATACTCTTTAGTTGCAGAGTTTATTCGGTGGATGGATAACTCTTCCATGAGAAGTACCCAGCTATCCATACTTTTGTCCTTCCCGCTTTACTGAGGATCAGTTTTAAAATTTCAACAGTCTATAAGGTGTCCTATCACTATCTGGCAGAAAAAACTAGCTAGGAAATTAATTTTTGACCATTTTATTGCTGCTTGAAATCGATTGAGTGTACAACTGCTTAGCTCTTCAATGAGCTTATGTAAATTTAGAACGTGCCCACTGGTATAGCCCGCCTGCAAGGTTTGAAATATGCCGCTGGTTAAGTTACTTGAGCAGAATGCAGCCTCACGGACTGGGGTTACTATGTTTTGTTTGTGGTTTCATTCAGGAGCATGTTTGGAGATGAATGCCTTGGTGATTTAAACATAGAGATGGTGGAGGTGGCCCGACGAGTGGGCGCTGCGTCAAAGTTCACTGGCAGTGGAGGAGCTGTGGTTGCTTTCTGCCCTGATGGGCCATCGCAGGCAAAGCTACTGGAGGATGAATGTCGAAAAGCTGGATTTATCCTCAAACCAATTCAAGTAGTTCCACCCCGTTTGAATGACGTCGATCTCAACACATTGAAGAATTAGATTGGTACTGATGAGTCCTGGCAGATTGGGAATTTATTTCATTTATTAATTGCCATGGCTTGATGCACCGAAATGTATAGTGATCCGGTAGTCGGCCATGATGCTCTTGCAATGCCTGCTTAGTTATTATATCTTTAATCTCTCTTGATTGAAGCAAGGTTCTGAATCCTATTATGGCAATCCCGGCTCTGAGGGTGTGCCTCTTCTCAGTTTATATCGCCTCACGGAATGTTTGCACACAGGGAGATGGTTATTTGGAGGTGAAAATGTACCCTGTTTCCTTCAACGTTTAGACTTTGTCCGATTTAAATCTTTTGAAAAATTAGAGAGACAGTAACATGCACCAGGCAAGTCACAAACTATTAAATAGGCTAAGCCCTTTTTGCGCAAAAGATAGAACAAGTTCAAGTTCGGCCTTGGTCAGATTAAAGCGGTAGCCATTGACTTATTGTACCTAAACACAATAGACTTCACTAAATTTTTCTTAGTGAAATAGGGTGGCCAAACTCACTGGTGCTTCCAACAAAGATATATAAATGAAAAGAGACGAGACCTTTTCCTTCCAAGAAATGCATCTCTGTTTTCAGGTCAGAGCAAGAACAGCAAATTGTCACTAGGATTGCACCTCACCTTTTTGCCAGTGAATTACAGTTGCGTGCCAATAGGAGGCACCACCCAGATTAATAACTCGAGGTTGATCTCTAGGATGGTTTTTACCACTAAAAGTCGACTAGGGGATTACTAGAAATTCATCACAGCCAAAAGGAAATGATAGCGCTCAATGGAAGCAACCTTGCAATAACCTGATTGCCTTACAACAAGACAGAGCCAAATCTTGGCTGTTTATCAACAAGCTTAGCAAGGTAAACAAGTTTCAGTTCACAAGGATAACATAGACAAAGCCCTTCTTCCTTCAATATATTGCCTTATCAATATCATTCACACATGCTATATCGCCTTCTCAATAAGTACAAAGATAAAGACCAGTTCAACCACTTTCTCATTGAAGCAAATTGATATCCCAATAAATGCTTCAGAAGACCTAATCCAGTCACTCATTCTACATATGATCAAGTCGCAAGCAGAAACAACATTAGATGAGAAGTGAAAAGCCAGCCAAGAATGCGTTCATTCTTTGACAAGAAGAATATAACACTCTACATGTGATTGGGTTAGATTAGGGCCCTTAAAAATTAACAAGAACTGGTAAACTAACAACTTTACCATTGGAACACCCATTTGCTAACTAATCACCAACCTAGGAAGCTTACTCATCACAGAGTGCTGCCATGAGCTCACTAGGGAAATTAAACAATGGACTGTTCTAACCTTTCCTCTTGTACATCACACAGTGTCAGCTACATCACAAAGATTTGAGATGTTGCACATAATTGCTTCTTGCAATTCAGCCTGCAAGACCAAGAATGTTGAAATGTAATGCATTATTTACATATTTAAGATCTCTCTCCTCTTTTCTCTTCAATCTATAATTTCTTTTGGGCCATATTCAATCTGTGTACTTGATTGAGAACTGACAAGAAGTGGCCTAAAAAAGAAAGAATAGCATCCTATACTTTCAGCAAAGGCATGAGTGCCATTAGAAAGTTCCTAACATAGTTTCACTATTTCATATCTATACCTTCCACCATAGAAAAAGATGAAATTGAAAAATTATGAAGTCAAAGATATCCCAATTCGTATCAATTACCGGCCAGTTAAGAATTTAACAGCAAGTGAAGAAATGGAGAAAGCATTACTAGAACAGATTGCTGAATGTAGGTTCAGCTATAACCTGAGCAGATAAATTTAAATCAAGCCTCAGAACATGTCTTCATGTGGCTCTTTTTGGAGGAAATGGAGGAGTGGACTAAGAAATGATATGTCCATGTATGGACCTTGTAAATGACGATAGTCTTGCATTGATTTGTGCAGAAATGTCTGCATATGTTAAATGCAAAAGAAGTCTATCAATGGGCTGTCAAATTTCAATTGTTAAAAGATGTTGTTTGGGGAAAAACTTGCTCACTACTCCCAGGCTTCAGATCAGCTGATCTAGGGCTAAATTTTTCAAACTGACGTAGATTTTCATGAACAAGCCAAGTCCAAGCAGATCTCAGACGGCAAACACAGAGACAGAGCAGCATCTCGTAGTCTAGTAGAGAGTAATAGCAGCAAGCAAGCCCTGAAATAAAATTGCCAAACATGGACCCTAACTCAAAGAAATAAGATATACAGATGAGGGGTGATTGGAGATTGGGAAGATCAACGTGATTCGAGAACAATTTTCTTCCTGGAATGTTCCGCCAGCAGAAGTCCTGTCAAGATCAAATATGCGGGCTCTCATAATGCTCAATGTGCTGACTGCTGAGACAAGACAAGTAGAACCGTAGGAAAGAATAAAATCCGTCAAAGATCAATTGCTATTTAAAACCTAAGTGCAGCGATCCTACCTGTGAGGCAGGGTCTTCTTACTTCTGATTCAGTACCCAACAATCAACTCCGCGCAGTTCTTCAGGCGCGTCACTAAAATCAATTCAGCTCAGTTCACTCAGACGTTGCCACTATTCTCCTCAGACATCATAGAAATCGATACCAATTCAAACCCGCACACCACGAATCCATCGCCAACTACCTCGAGAGAAGCGAAACACTCGAGGCGGAAAAAACCACAAAAGAAGAAGAAGGAGAAGAAACAGAAACCTGCTTGCGAGAGGAGATGACGACGGAGGCGCCTTCGCGGCCGAGCCGCTCGGCGATGGCGAAGCCGATGCCTTGAGTGGAAGCGGTCACGATGGCCACTTTGCCTTGGAACCTCCGCCCGATCTTGGAGTCGCCCTTCGCCATGTTCGCCGCAGAGCGAGGAGACGGAGATTTGGCAGATGGAAATTGGAGACGGAGGGTGGAATGTAATGAACGCGTCGAGGACGGTCGGATGTCCTTTCCATTTCCATTATATAGCGATCGAGAAACGGATATAATGGAATTTTCGAGATTGGAAAAAAAAAGGAAAAAAGAAAATCAAACATCGAGAAAACGGTAACTTTCTTGGACGGTTGTTCGAGTGTCCGATCTTCTGTTGCGACAATGTTCACTGCGAATGCCGGAAATCCGACACGGCACGACACTTGTGATGATTTTAATTTTTAAATTATTATGAACGCCGTGCGAAGGCTACGACACTTGTGAGCATCCTCATTCGTCAAATGTCTACGGAAAAAAAAAGTCCTTAAATTTGGTTTCATATTTTACACTTCTTTAATCGTAACGTGATACTCTATGTTTATCAATTCGATGGATTTCTCAACTGAATTTTTCGGTTCGTATTCGGTTCGTCGTATCGTCCCGACAAGAGGAAAAAAAAAGTTTGTGAGGCGACAAATGTTATGTGCCGGCCTTTACTGAAGGCATATGCTCTAGGCTAGCTAGAACGATTTCTCTCCAAGATAAGAGTTTCAAAGTCAAACTATGAGACCCACAAAATTCTAATAACTCTGACTTAATCTTACTCGTCGCCAAAAGGCGAACCCCTGAAGCATTTTCTTTCGATACGAACCCCTGAAGCATACCGAATTCGAATCGAACAATTAGCTTCATGCCGTCTCGAGGTGCAAAATTCGCCGTCCTGCTCACTCGACGAACCCTTATGGTTCATGTTCGACCGTTTCTGCTGACCATTGATGGTCGCGTTTCGCTCTTCATGTGTCGTAAGTCTTATCGAAGTCGATAGTATTAACCACAAAAGAGCTGGACGAGTAAAAGTTACAATTGGGAAATTCAATCCTCACATGGTTTACATTGATATCAGATGATGATTCTTCTCTTTTTCCTTCTGAATGACATGAAAAGGGAGAATGCACCGAAAGGTTCCAACCGGTTCGGTCTTAATCATCGGCCCGTCTGTGGTTTCCCTTTCGTGACGGCACTAAGATCGCGGTTTGCCGGCCTGGGGAAGTCGGCAGAATCTCGTGAACAACCGTTTCCCGAGAACACACAGCAGTACGTCTGCAGAAGATTGAGCGGACCCATGTCACGAACTAGGATTGTGCAGATAACTGATATCTCGTGGGTGCTTTCGATCAAGTACCGAGATAGTACTATCAACTTAGATTTCTGCATCAAGTTTTGAATTGGTTGCACAAAGAGCCTTTACCTGCTTAGAGTACTAATTCGAGAAATGCTACCTTGAATAGATAAGAAAGGAATCGCTCCTTGGTTGGGCTATCTGAGTAACAGATCGGAATCGAGAGCACGGGTTGGAAGTTGGAGGGGGCGCTCTCTTTCTCTTCCTTTATGCGGTTGAACCTCTCGGTGTAGCCTTCTCCTGAATTCGGATCGCTCTCGTCCCAGTCGCCGAACACCGGCACGGGTGTTGCTCCAAGATGCTGCCACTTGAAAGAAAGGTAATGAGCATCATTTTGGTCTCTCAACAATACAGCTTCATGCAAGGAAAATGCGGAAAGGATAATATTTGAAGTGAGAAATCTATGTCATGTCATAATCAAACTTGGAAATGTTTTTGTCCGAAAATTTTTGGGCTGATGAGAGGCAAACGGGGCGGTACTTACAGAGTAATCCACTGGTTGATCTCTGTTCCTCTGTCCTGAGGGTCCTGAGCTTCTTTGCGCTGATGGTGAGAAGCCTTTTTTGGCGCCGAAGCTCCTTCTCTTTAGTTCATTGGAAAAGCTCCTCCTGTGAGAACCGGCACTGCTGGCCCCGTGTTGTTTTTGGGACGAACTCCATTTGGTCGAATTCGAACGGGAGAAACTACAAGTCCCTCCTGTCCTCCTTGAAAAGGCGCCTGGATTCTCCTCAGGGTCGTTTGGATTCATCTTTGTGCCGGTTTTGTCTCGGCGGGTGCTCCCAGAAGATGCTGCGTGTCGAATCCTAACATTGCCCAAATCGCCGTGTTTTGGAGCACGCGAGCGTTTCTGGGGCCAATTCATTTCAAAGGTTGATTGCGAGCATGAAACCACAATTTCCTCAAAGAACAAAGCATGCAGCATACAAGAAACAGATCTGTGTAACATTCCATCATGCGAGGGTAAAACCAGGACATAACTTGATGAAAACGCGACGGTTATACATTCGACATCGGGTCCTAGATGTCAGGGAAATGATGTGCTGCTGAGAATCAGTATCAGTTTTCTTCTGATGATGCTCTGAATTTAGGTGATGTTTGTGGATCAGTTAACTTATAAGTCGTGAAGCTTCTTCGCATTCTGACCGAGCCATGATCAAATCTCCAATTAGGGATCATAAACTTCAAAACTTGCATTCCCTACAGATTCAATTCCCTCCATGTTCTGATTGCTTTCTAAGGCAGATGCTTATCGATACACCGAAAGAATGCTTTGGTATTTACTGTACAGATAGTTTCTGAATCATAAAGGAAACTCACAGGATGATCATACGGATCACTTGCTTTCCTTTCTCTTGAGTACCTCACACCTCTTTGCATCGTTGAAGTCAGGCCGAGAGCGTAACCTGCTTTTGGTTGATCGGAATGGCTTCTTCTATAAGCACCGGCACTTACTTGGCCACCTTGTCTTTTCGTGGATGAAACTGCTTGAACTGAATGGAAAATCCTTTCCACATTGCCAACGGGTCCAGGCATGAAGGCCTCTGGATTCTCCTCAGGGTCATTAGGATTTATCCTAACTCTGGTTTTCTCATGGCGTGCATTATCGAAGTGGGCCGTGTATCCAACATCGTCCTTGCCCTTGTCCCAGCTGCTGAATTTTGGGATGTGGGAACGATGCTGAGGCCGAATTTACAGAGATGGTTAATTCAACAAAAGGAATGTGCAAGAAGAAGAGCAAACAATTACAAATCACAGCTGAATATTCTTGTCGAGCATAAGTCACTGTGTGGTCAATCTAGGAGTCTGCTCAAAGCGCGAACAAGCTAGTGCAAGATCCATGAGCACAAGTTCATACACAAGTTAGCTTTAAGTTTACCGGCGTTGTCTAAGTGCACAAACCTGGCATTTCCTAGTCTCTGCAGGGTAAAAAATGCACGCAATCCTACCCGCCAATCACAAGTAAACCATTCTGGCGACGTGAACCTGTGATAAGGAGTAGTTTCGACCTTGACAATTAGCGGATGCGGAATGTTGTCGACCTTTGTGCGAGGTTTACCATTATGAATTACTGGACTCCCTAATAGACCCAAATCAGAAGTTGTGGCTGTTAAACATCACACCGTGTTCTCAGCTCTTTCGTCCACAGCTCAGTTTAGGAACTCTTCTAGGACAATGTTCCCTATACTGGGGTTCCAATGGCTTTCGATTTGTTGAGAACTGGATTGAAATTTTTTGCAGATAGGATCTGAATAGGCATATGCAAGTTCAATCGAGTTTAATGTTTCATGTCCTTAAACTTGGGTGAGTGGAGAAGGAAATCGGTCACCGGCTTCGAATAACCACAATGCTACCATCGTCTGGATACTTAATAAGCAGCAGAGTCAGAAGAAATCAGAATCAAACATGGCAGATCTAATTCAAGGGCAGTTAACAGACAGGACGCAGAACGATGATGCTAAGAGGACCGAACACTTTGCATTGCTCGCACAGTACTAGAACGAAAAGAACACGGAACAGTCTAATTTCTGATCTCAGAGCACTGGAAAAAAAAAAAAAAAAAAA
>JANUWG010000466.1:0-11728 GCA_025175695.1 Eugenia klotzschiana
GGCCGATCGCTGGCTGCGGTGATGGCAGGAGATCGGCCACAAGTGAGGGACAAGCTTGCCAAGGCCAGCGAGGCTCGACTTTTCTAGATTCTAGCGAGCTCGAGCTACACCGCCCATGGGCAAGGCTCCATAACATTGGATTTGGCAAGGTCAAACTCGCCTAAGGCCGGCGAGCTTGTTCTTCACCTATGGCCAGTCACCGAGAAAGAAGCAAAAAGAAAAAGAAAGAACAGAAAAGAAATGGATGAGAAAAGAAAATATTTGTTTTTTGAAAATTAAAAATTTGAATTTTGTTAAATATTTATATAAGAATGAATGTCTAATTAACCAAGGAACCCAGCTCGAGTGTCGAGGACATGTGCATGGTCTTTGTGGATCTGACCATGAGCGCCAAGGACAAGAGCTTGAACATCAGGACTCGAGCACAGCGTTTATGAACTTGGGTATGGGTGCCAAGGGGCCGGGAAATGGCCTACTTGGGCTCGGCCGCTGGAGACCTGGTTCTGAACGCCTCAACTCGAGAACCAACGTTGGAGTTTTTGCTCCCAAACGTAGAGTTTTGGGTTCAAGCGCCGATACCTATTCATATTTAGAAAAATGCTCTACGTTTTTCAAAGAGGAAATCATATTCCTGGATTTAAGTCTTAGTAGAAAAACCTTTTTCGTTGACTCATTTTTCTAAGCAAACCAAAAACAGGAAAATGTTTTCGGCGAAACAAAGAGAGCCTCAATGAAAAATTGCTTCAAAGTATTAATTGTGAAACTTACCGTTGATTTTGGTGCTCTCTATTAGAACTAATATCTATGGAACTATCATTTTCATCTTTTACCATCTTGATTTTTCCGTGAATTAATTTCCATGGAAGTTGTCTCAATACTATGAAATAATGGGTAGGCTGACATGGGATTATGCATCTTTTTTTTTTTAAACATATCAATAGGATTCGACCAAAATCGATAATTTGTTTAGGCGCAAACAACCTTGAGTTGGTGAGCTCGTCATCTAAGGAAACGTGAAAAATTTCGTGTGAAGACCGTGCACTGGTGCTGCTGAGAGAATCGTGCATGTACAATACAGTTATCTTCTATCAATGAAATATAAAGGAGTTTAAGGCTTCGTTTGTTTTTGCTAGGATTTGGTGTACAACCACAACGAAATAAAGCATGAAAGTGCGGATGAGAAATCAAAATATAAGGTTTGTCCTGGTTCAATCTTAAACTAGAGATATATCTAGTAGATGATTTCACTATAATTAGGATATCACATTTCACTATTCCATCATTCAATTATAAGCGAAAAACGGAATATATAGCAATAGTTATTTATGGGTCCAATCCAAGCCCAAACCACTAATAAAATATGTGCTCAAATCATAAAAGCCATCTGGCGACCAGCGGGACACCTGTGCTTTCATGTCGATGGGAGTATGAACCGCATCCCAATAGTTTCGTGGAAATTGAATAACCGGGAAAACATTTTTCTAAGTTTTTTTTTTTGGGTAAGAACATTTTTCTAAGTTGATCTCTGTATAGTTTAATAATTAGCCAATGAAAAATGTTTTTATTCACATCAGCAATTTATGTTTAGTTGTTTTCGTGAATGGTGAAAAAACTTTTGGGACCTTCATTTTTGTAAGCGATGCAAACGATCATTTTTAGGAAAATGCTTTTCGAATCATTCATTTTGTGTGAAATAGATGGACCCAATGATATAGCAGAATTGCAAAGCATTTTTATAGTGCTTTGGGCTATCCACTCGGCTTTTTCCGTTCTTTCAGCTCTCTAAAAGCCCAAAAAATAGCGGAATCCGCCATATAGTCCTTGAGATTCTGCTGCATCCGAAGATGCTTCCTTCTCTACTTGTAGCTTTCCTTCTACAATCTGTACAACTTGTTGAAAACATTTTTCTACATATCATGTCACCAATTTGTGTGCCTACAATTACTCTCGAATAATCAGTGCATTAGAATTTGCAATATTTATCCTCGTGCGAGTAGAGCATCAACTGAGTATAAAAGTGAGTAGCACTCGTGCGAAGTTGAGTGATATAGCACGGTTCCATGCGGACTCTCAGTAATTGAGATTTAATCCCAGTAGACTATCTCTACATCTCTAGTCTTATGCATATTTTGATAAAAAGTTATATTATTGACATACCTTCTTACATTCTTATGCATAAGTCCCTCATAGAATAATTAATATTCTGGTAAAAAATGATTTAAAAAAGTTATATATATATATATAGCACGGTTACATGCGGACTCTCAGTAATTGAGATTTAATCCCAGTAGATCTCTATCTCTACATCTCTAGTCTTATGCATATTTTGATAAAAAGTTATATTATTGACATACCTTCTTACATTATTATGCATAAGTCCCTAATAGAATTATTAATATTCCGGTAATAAATGATTTTAAAAAGTTGTTATATATATATATAGATTCTACTCCGAAATACAGGCATTTTTATGACGAGATGTTGAAAGAATTTTACCAAGTGGGTTTTTTCTAGAGGGAGACTAACAATATAGGGATACCTACCTGATAATTAGCTCATAAATAACACATTGTAGATTAAAAGATCAATCTCATGTTGGGCTAGTATTTGACAAATAAATAATATTATAATATGAATCTCACCAAATTGGACTCATATTCATCCAAATAAATAAATTAAACGATCCATGAAAAAATACGGCATCACAGGGCTATCTATCTCATTGTTGACTCATCTAAGAATAATTTATTTGAAAGATCAATCTCATATTGAGATCATATTCGACAAATGAATAATATCAAAACATATTTATAGTAGTATTACATGATCCATTCAAGATCAACCTCGCGCCTTACTCAGTCGTCAACTAATAAATGTTACAATTTTTGTTTTTGTTAGAAGGAAAATTTCATGTCATATGAAAGTAATATGCATAACTTCAAGACAAATATGCAAATCCCACAAAGCAAGTAAAACAAGTAAATCTGAAAAGTGAATCAACTTGGGACAGCATGCAGAGACTTGCTCATTCTACAAAGACAATCATAGTATCAAAGTGCAAACGACCGCCAATCACCAAATCTCGCATCATTATCAATGATAAGCACACACTGAGAAATTCATTTTCAGTAATTACAGCTTTGTCAAAGGGTGATGCACGCCTAGGTTTTGCATTCGAGCACCATCACCGTAGAGACCACAACAATAATATTAATAGGTTGAAAGAACACATAAAACACATTGTAAATTTTAGATTTATATCTAAATCGGGATAGAATAGCATTTAAATCTTGACCTAACTCTATATTGGAAGAGAAGAGCTGCAAATAAATACCAGTTGATCACAAAATCGCTTTCAGATAAGTCAATTGCTGAAGATAGCAGCAAAGAATCTCGAAGACTTGTGGAACGCTCGACAACCAGGAGCAAGCACTAGGACCTAAGCGAGAGTAGATCTGAAGAGAGCAAATTTTTTGAGACACTAGCCCTTCGGTCTTGAGAACTCACTTCCTTGAGGATGTCAATAGCGTCGAAATAAACGAAGAAGTCTAGAAAATAAAAAGATAAAAGAGACAAAATGGGAGAGGGCAAGTAAAAAAAGGGGAGGAGGGAGGTGGGAGAAACTAGAAAGGGTCCTCTCTCTCCCTCCGAGGACTTTCAATGTCATACGGGTCCTAATCTTCAAAGTCTTGCGGAGATAGTGCCGGTCTTCAAGGCAAAATGCCTCTTGGTCCCCGCGATGATGACATCCTTTCCGGTAATAATTCGTCAGCTAGTAATAATGCATAGCAAAATCCTTTTCCCAATAGCATCGTCATGTTGTATACTCCAACAATTGATAGTGAAACTCGACGGGAGAGATAAAACATGAATTACACGGAAAAAGACTTATGATGTATTAGAAAATGTGTTAGAAAAGTCTTAAACCTTTTACTTATGTCAATTTAGCCATTTGACATAGAGCCAATTCTGTCCTTCCGACTAATTTCGGCCGGATATTACTGACATGGATGTCGGTCGTGCTATTCAATATTGTCCATGAACTTGAATTATGGAAAGACAACATTGCACATTTTCATATAGTTCATAAACTAAGTAGAGCATGTACAAAAAATCTAGGGATCACGTCAAACATATTGAAAGTTTAAGGACTACATAGTATGTTAGGTCAAAGTTTAGAGACCGTTTGTACTGTTATCCTTCAGATTAATGCTGGATTTATGTGGCAAGCACTCAATATTTTTTTTTTAACCGCCTCAGAATAACAACGACATCTGTATTGACCTTGATTGAGGCTTCGTTTTAATAATGATTTTTCCATCTATAAATACCTTACCAATCTCGTCTTTGAGAACGTGCGAACCTGGACAATCTCACATCCTCGAAACCCACCCCAAGATCATATGGCTTCTTCATCATTTCTGTGGAAGCCGTCTTCTTTAGCAGTCTTCTTCTTGTTCTCTTTGCTCTCCTTCCTAAACAACGTCACCATCCTTGTTTCCATTCCATTTCCTGGCATCGGCGTCTCTGCTTCCTTCACTCCTTTCGCCCCCAACGTGACCGACCATAAGGATGAAGCAGAAGCTCTCCTGAATTGGAAATCTAGCCTCGAAGACCGCAGCCAGTCTCTCCTACCTTCATGGCACGGTAACAACTCTTGCCGCTTTGCGGGCGTCACTTGCGATGACTACGGATTCGTCGCTCATCTTAATCTTTCTAATCTCGGCCTGAGTGGGCCTTTAAATGGTCTCGACTTCTCACGCTTAGCCAAGGTGGTCAGTCTCGACTTTAACAACAATTCGATCTACGGTCCGATATCCTCGAGTGTCTGTAACCTTTCCAAACTGAGCCATCTTGATTTTTGTTATAATAGACTCTCCGGAAACATTCCTCGATGTATAGGCATGCTAAAGAGCCTTCGCGTATTGTACTTTTGTGTAAACTATTTGAGTGGACACATCCCTGGGGAGATTGGATTGTTAGATTCTCTTATGGAAGTAAGTCTTTCCGAAAACAATCTCACAGGTCCCGTCCCTGCTTCACTAGGAAACCTAAGCAGCCTAAATCATCTCTATCTCTAGCAAAACCAATTGATAGGGTCCATTCCTCCTTCTCTTGGAAAGTTAGGCAATTTAACAGAATTAAGTGTATCAAGAAATGACCTTTCTGGTCCCATTCCGAGAGAGATAGGTGACCTGAGAAGCTTGAAGGTTCTTTACTTATGGAGGAACAGACTTTCAGGATCCATACCTTCAGAAATCGGGAGGCTAACTGCTCTTGTCGAATTAAATTTTTCCAACAATGATCTGGTCGGGCATATCCCATCATCAGTTGGAAGCATGGCCAATTTAACCTGGTTGGGCCTTCAGAACAACTCGATCTACGGTCCGATATCCTCGAGTATCTGTAACCTTTCCAAACTAAGCCATCTTGATTTTGGTTATAATAGACTCTCGGGAAACATTCCTCGATGTATAGGCATGCTAAAGAGCCTTCTCTTTTTGTCCTTTCGTGCAAACTATTTGAGTGGACACATCCCTTGGGAGATTGGATTGTTAGATTCTCTTATGGAAGTAAGTCTTTCCGAAAACAATCTGACAGGTCCCGTCCCTGCTTCACTAGGAAACCTAAGCAGCCTAAATATTCTCTTTCTCTGGAAAAACCAATTGATAGGGTCCATTCCTCCTTCTCTTGGAAAATTAGGCAATTTAACGGGATTAAGTGTATCAAGAAATGACCTTTCTGGTCCCATTCCGAGAGTGATAGGTGACCTCAGAAGCTTGAAGGTTCTTTACCTAGGGGGGAACAAACTTTCAGGATCCATACCTTCAGAAATCGGGAGGCTAACTGCTCTTGTCGAATTAGATTTTACCTACAATGATCTGGTCGGGCATATCCCATCATCTATTCAGAATTTGAGCAATCTGAATGTCTTGCACCTGTCCTCAAATCATCTTTCAGGCTTGATTCCTGAAGAGATAGGGAAACTAACATCTCTTGCACATTTAGATCTGAGTAATAACACTTTGACTGGCTCAATCCCTGCATCAGTTGGAAGCATGGCCAATTTAACCTGGTTGGGCCTTCAGAGCAACTTCTTTCTCGGTTCCTTGCCCCCTGAAATGAATAAGCTTGTTAATTTGAGTGCGTGGGAACTCTATGATAATGAACTCGAAGGGCAGCTGCCAGAAAATGTATGCCTCGGGGGACTATTGCAATATTTCATCGTCAAGAATAATCAATTCACAGGTCATGTCCCTAGAAGCTTGAGGAACTGCACTTCATTAGTGAGAGTCAGGCTGGAAGGAAACAAACTTACTGGGAATTTAACAGAAGCTTTCGGAATATACCCGCACCTGAATTTCATAGACTTGAGCCACAACTATCTGCACGGCGGACTTTCGTGGAAATGGGAGCGTTGCCGCAATCTGACGAGCTTAAGGATATCAAACAACGATATCTCTGGTGAGATACCCGCGATATTCGGGAGGATGACTCAGTTACAAGTACTCGACCTTTCTTCGAATAACTTAAGCGGAAAGATCCCAAGGGAATTGGGAAGCTTGCAGTTACTGCTAGATCTTATCCTCGACAACAATGGGATCACGGGTGATATTCCTGAGGAAATTGGATCTTTATCTCGACTTGAGCATCTCAACCTAGCATCGAACAACTTGACCGGCGCCATTCCACGGCAGCTTGACCTGTGCACCAACTTGCTGAGCTTGAACTTGAGCCGAAATGGACTCGAGAGAAGCATCCCTCCTGAGATTGGCAATGCGCGATTCCTAACCGTTCTCGATTTGAGTCAAAATCTGTTAACTGGAAGAATACCGCCAGATCTAGGAAAACTGAGAGTCCTAGAAACTTTTAACATCTCCCACAATGACCTCTCTGGTACCATCCCACATAGTTTTGCTGACTTATGGGCATTAACTTCTGTTGATGTGTCCTACAATAACTTGGAAGGTCCTCTCCCAGCTGTCAAAGCTTTTAAGGAGGCTCCATTTGAGGCAGTTCAGCATAACAAGGGGTTATGTGGGGACGTGGTTGGATTACAGAAATGCAATGTTTCTACCATGAGCAAGAAACACGACCGACCCGGCAGAGCTAGGATTCGAATTATCCTCATTCTCTCGTTCTTGGGATTCCTCTTTCTCTCTTCCTTCTCGAGCGTTCTCGTGGTTGTCAGTCGCCGTCGAAGAAAGATTGTCGAGAGAGAGAGAAGCGCACAGACAGGGACGAATCGTTTAGATTTCTCGCACATTCTGAGTTTTGATGGCAAAGTTTTCTACGAGCGAATCGTGGAGGCCACGGAAGGATTCGACTCCAAGTACTATTTGGGAGAAGGGGCCTATGGCGTCGTTTACAGAGCTGATCTACCGACAGGTGAAACTGTTGCGGTCAAGAAGATTCCACCGTCCCAGGAAGATGAAACCGTCGACGTCATTCCTTTCGAAAGGGAAATCGAAGCCTTAGGGAATATTCGCCACCGCCACATCGTGAAGCTCTACGGGTTCTGCTCTCATGCACGGCATCGTTTTCTGGTGTACGAGTACGTGGAAAGAGGGAGCTTGAGAAAAATTTTGAATGACGATGGAAGAGCATCGGAGTTCAGCTGGGACAGAAGGATGAACACGGTTCGAGCAGTTGCGGATGCATTGTCGTACATGCATCACGGCTGTTTTCCTCCTTTGATCCATCGAGACTTGACCAGCAACAACATCTTGTTGGATGCCGATTATGAGGCTCGCGTTTCCGACTTTGGCACCGCGAGATTATTGAGGCCGGATTCCACCAACTGGACCGCTATTGCCGGCACCATGGGATACATCGCTCCAGGTGATTTTCTTTGCAGAAGCATATTGGTTTTCCAAATCTTTAATTATAGCTGACGAGATTATCAATGGATTATCAACGGACTTTGAATTTTTCAATTGCAGAGCTCGCCTATTCCAACATTCCGACCGAAAAATGCGATGTGTATAGCTTTGGAGTCGTAGCGCTGGAGATAATCATGGGAAAGCATCCGGGAGATTATGTCTCATCGGTATTTTCATCCACTCAATCCGAGTCGCGAACACCATTGAAGGATGTGCTCGACCAACGGATCCCGCCTCCAACAAACCGGGATGCGCAACACATAATCTCTGCCGCAGCACTAGCACTCGCGTGCTTGCGGACCACTCCTCAACTTCGACCGACCATGACACTAGTCACTCGAGAGCTTCAGGTTCAACTTCAAGAACCACTGGATTTGCCGTTCTTTGGAATCCCCTTAGAACAACTCCGTGATGTCGATGGCAGGAACTTTTAGACAACGTAAGGAAGATTGTTAAGTTGTCTATTGAGTTACTGTCATGAGTTCACCTTTTCTGGCTTCTGGTTTTGGTAGGGAAAATTACCAAAAAAAGTCATAAATCTATTATAATTGTGCTAGTTCAGTCTATCAAGTCAAATTTGGCCAGTCAGCGCCAGCCGTCCGGCAACGTAATATTATATTATTTTTTTTATTTTTATTTTTATCTTTTCTTTTTCTTTTTCTTTTTTTTGTTCTTTCCTCATCATCTTCTTCCCTTGGCTAGCCACTGGCTGAGGCGACCGCCGGCGAGGTCCACCTAGCCGGCTCAGGCAATGCTCGCCCCCGCTACAGATGATGTGCTTCCCTCTTCATCTTTTTTTAGCTCGACCGCCGGCGAGGTCCCCTCTCTCTCTCTCCCTCCCTCTGTTCTTTCATTAAGGTTTTGAGCAATCCATTAACCTAATAAAGAATCCAATTTGTCTACAATTGGATGGGGCTCTAGCTACAGATGATGTGCTCCTCGAAAGTATTCCTTTATCAAATTCTTCTTCTTCTTTTTTACTTCTTTATGTTCTCCCATATGAAAAAAGAATAACTATTTCTATCTTTCTAATGGCTTGAATTTTATTGACTCGTTATTTGATCTTATCAGTTTCTGACCAATCTAAGGAGTTTTTAAACACCTCATACTGCCAGCTCAACACATGGACAACCGACATATCACAAAGTTTCCAGATTGTCACAACAGAAAGAAGCAAACGAAAATAGTAACATAAGTGCAGACTTAGATTCAGCAAATGGATTTTAGCATCTCCAACACTCTATTTCAAGAAATGCCGTAGCCTGAGGAATACCATGGCAGTCTTCCTTATTTTCTAATATTTCTCAATCATATGCCTAATAACTAATAAGGTGGTTGTTAAAGATGTGCCGAAAGCACTCTAATCAATTAACAAAATGAGCCGGCAGTAGCTCCTCGTTATGGAACAAAGTACGTCCTTGTGCGAAAAATAGAAGATGGAAATTAAATTGCACGAATGTCAGTAGAGGCACTGAATACTGAGTAAAGCTTCAATTCAAATTGATTTTCTTGCAAATTAGAAGAGCTTGGAAATATCAACCGACACATTAATACTAGTGGCAGAAACATCTCTCGCTCCACCATCACAAGCACATTGCTGCAACAGTTCCTTTCCTTAAACTTTCTAGTTCTCAATTCACAATCCCCAAGTGCGCACACACCCTATGAAAATTACTCCACCATGACAAGCATTAAAAGGTCCCCCAAGATTTGATAGCTAGAGAAGAAATTTAATCACCAGCGCGAAGACAAGGCCTTTACTAACAAAAGAAAACACTCAAAAATCTAACCACGCACAAGCTGAGAAACACTGAACAATGATCAGTCCAGACCTCATCGTAGGTGTAAATCCCAGATTGCTGGCGACCGGAGGACACCTGAGAAACACTGACGTCCCTGGAAACATTGGGCACGACCAGATCATCGTACAACCAGAGATCTTTGGCGTGCTCCTCATCGACCTGCACCACTCTGGATCCCGCAACGCCCTTGCAATACAGCAACCTCGTGTCGAAATTCACGTCGAAGCCCCGGCCCAGCGCCTGCACCGCGTTCGCCGCGGTGTGCAAGGCAGCCGGATTATCGCCCATCGCTCATCACCCCCTCTCAATCAACCCCCGCAAAACCAACTGGAAAATGCTCTCCGATTCCGCCCCTAATTGACAACACCCCCGGAGAGGTCAATCCCGAAACCCTAGGAGACCCTTCTCGACCCCCTTTCTCCACAGCATCGAGAGGCTCGATTCGGAAGTGCGTGCTGTAGCAAGCGTCGAAAAGCCTAAGCTAGACGGAGCAAGTTTGACCGGTCTAGTGGGCGTTCTCGAAGCGGATTTGCATCGGGGGAGCGACGATACGCCGTTCCATGTGAGCCGTGAGGCGAGCTCCTCTAGATCTCGAATGGCATTCCACCGGAGAGTAATCCAATCATCCAGCTCCCGGTATGGAACTATGAAGCCGCCTGCAACCTCTCTCTCTTCTCTCTCTCTAGAATGCGGGAGCTTTCTCTCTCATTTCTTCCTCCTGTGTATATTGTCCGCACAGGCATTGACTTGTCAGTCTTCCAAAATTTTCTCGAGCGGTCTTTCCTTTCTCTCCTCTTTCTTTTTCCGGGAAAATTGCCGGGTCAGCGCTTTTCTCTCACGCTGGCAGATCTGAGCCGTTGAATTTCTCGAGCGGCCCAGATGAAACCGCCCGGGATGTCGGAATTTTCAAATTCCAACCCCAGTCAATGCTTTGCGAGTATAGCTTTGCTTCTGCCTTTTGGGGGAAGCGACTAGATGTTTGACGGGTCAATATCACCGATCCCCCATTGCATATTGAATAGGAATACCATAAATATCTCGCAAAATTATAAATACATGATGTGAATTGTCATTGGAATTGAGATCTTCCGAGTTTAATTGGGGATAATTCTTACATGGTGAATATATATCTCCTCGAATGAGTCAAATGATTTGCAAATTAGGGATCGAGTTACTTGGAGGATACCCTAAATTCTATCCAATTGGCCTCGCATTTTGAAGGAAACTACAGTCGCCCAACCGAATATATATATATATATATATATATCATTCGCTCCCTCCTCCCTCCCCTTTTTGGCTAGTGCTCCACCACGGGTAGAGTCTCTGTCTTTGTGTGCCTCGACAATGCCTACTAATTCCACTACTAGCTTTCGTGGGGATCGATCGCTCAGTGTGCAACTCGCTCTTATCGCCTGAGCTGCAAACCCTTTAGTAACGGCAGAACAGTCGGAACGACATTGCCAGGAGATCGGGACGACTTCAATTGCCGCCAATGTCCTCCGGCGAATGTCAAAAATTTCAATTTATGTTCTCTTTCTCTCATTCTTCATGCCTGGTTTCCAGGCTTCTCCGGCGGTCTGCGATGAGCTGAAGGTGGTCTGAGGTCTGCTGAGGTTCGACACGGAGGATCAAGCGGCGGCGCAGTTCACCGGTGGCGAAAAATCCCTCTGCAAAATCCCTCAACTCTCCCCATTGCTCACCCAAGTTCCCCGCCGTTTTTTCGCGCGATTTCTAGAGCTACAGGCTCCCTTATATAGCTGGGGGTGAAGCCTGAAATGCAAGCTCCACGATCATGTAGGGACAAGTGGCGGGGGATCGCCGGACAAGCCTGGTGCAGCCTCATTCCCCCCCCCCCCGGCGGGGAGAGAGAGAGAAGGAGCGACACCGTTCGCGGGCAAGGGGGGAGCCGCACGATGTCGCTTCGCTGGGGATGTGGCCCAATTGGGTTGGGGTTGAGGGCGGCTCGGGGAAAAGAAAAGAAGAGAAACGGGTCTGCAATGTGTAGGCTTGTTCTCGTGAAGTAAAAAAGAAAAACAAATGGGC
>JANUWG010000467.1:0-11724 GCA_025175695.1 Eugenia klotzschiana
CCCAAAGTATCTCTTGAGGTACTTTGGGCTAAGGGACTTTGACTAGCATTTGAAATGCAATTGCATCTCCCCAATGCTAGTAAAAAAAGTTGTCAAACAGCATTTACATTTTGTCAAGGGACCTTAGAGTCTCAAAGCTCATTTCAAATGCTAAACCAAACGGGGCCTAAGTAGATCAATCTAACTTATCGCTTAGAGTTTTCACTTATCTTGAATAAAAACTTGGACAACTTCAAGCCTTAACCACGTCGTAAACTCTTGAAAGATAGAATTTTTTAGTCTCGAGAACACAAGAATGCAATCTTTGCTCTCACTTGAAAATTTGGAATGAAAATAGAAGAGGGAAGATCTCTTTTTCTTTGCAAGAACAAGTTCGAATTCTTTTTTGAAGCTTGAACATATAAGAAAATCTATTTATAGGCCAGGGGAGATTAAAAAAAATTAACGCAAGTTAAAAGATATGATGACTTTAGATTACAAATCGCATATGACTTTAGATTACAAGTGGCATAATCATGTGGCTCCATCTAATAATAAGGCCAAGAGGAATGAACTTAGAAACCCAAGGTTAAGAGTAATGATTACCTTGGGTTAAAAGCATTAGGTGTAAAGAGATGAATGATGCTTCAATCCGAAGAACACAAGTGGCCTAATGAGAGAGCTAAGAGGATATATCATGATAGAGAACTTAGCCGAGTAAAATGAAAGAGTCGTCAATTCCATTAATGTGTTGTGCTATCATGAATGATGTAATACATTATATCATTACTAAACTAAGTTCAAGGTCACAAACAATAAGGCTAATAATATGTGGCTTCAAATACTTGTGTAAAATGAAATGGGGAGATGTCCGCAAACTAGAGAACAACCAATCGATTAGTCATAAGTTTTTCAAAATAAATATTTTGTTGAATTACCAAAATATCTAATAAATCAGTACGTAAACAAGGAAATTAGTACCAGTTTTAAGTACTGACAAATCAAAAAATTATTTTGAACCAATTAAAATTATCGGTGAAAGATATCAAACACTTGGAAAATCTTAACTCAATAAATTTAAAATTTTAATATCATCGAATTAGTCATTTAGAGTATATTAATCCCTTTCTACGACCAATATGGCAGTAATTCAATTACCTTAACACTACATCATCAACGTACGTGTCAATACCTAGCCATTTAATCTTAACACATTGCACTCCAAACGATTATTGTTGCGAGAATCATCCTAAATGTTATTACTGAATGTAGAAAATTTTAGATGTCACACCTGGGCTTGAAATGCGTTCCCTTGGCTTTTGCATTTTTCAATTATATCTTTTAACAATTTGTCAATGTAGTCTTCCAACCGCAATTGACTGGAAATCACTAAGGTGGCCGCTAGTTATCCTACATGGTGCAGTTGGCACTAACGTAGATATTTTTTGTAATTTTAGTCTTTTATGTTCTTTTTCACTGTTCACTTCCTAATACGGCCGGTTGGTGTCGCGAGGCCTCGGTGATGGCGAACTACAAGCGAGGGCTCGTCGGTGACCCTCGCCCTTAGCAAGATTTGGCCGGCTAAGATGTTCAACTGTTGGTGTACGAGCGAGCTATAGACAAGGCTTCCATGGCTGGAGAGGGGGCTGCGGGTGTCATTTTGCTGTTCATCTTCAACTTAGGGAAGATGAACAGTAAACCACAAAATGGAAAAGAAAAAAAATCAGAAAATTCAGTAAAATATTTAAAACTATGTCATTTTGCTTAAGTTCTTTCACGTAAGACACCGGTAGTGTCATGTAAGATGATGACGTTGATTGTACCTCCACGCCCTTGGCCTAAATTGGTCAGAAGGATTACATTGAAAAATCATTAAAAGGTTTGAGATCAACTTCACAAAATTGAAAAATTTAAGACTGAAATGGCCATTGTACACTGATCATATAATTTTCACCGTTACGTTAATTGTTCTTGACCAAATTTCGCCTTTGATTTGCATTTATGTACAATATGCATAGAAGATGAATGTGGAGTAATTACGATATGAAAGATGTATCTTAATGACCAATTACGTTATGTCATGACAATTGACATGCATACATGACAATGGTTGGGAAGGAACTTTGAGTCTTCAGATGACCCAAATATCATATCATATTCACCAAAGACTAGATTTTGGATGCATAATTTCCAAGGTAAAGATACGTCGGAAAATGAGGAAGGCCATGGCTTTCTGGGACAAGCTGAGGTAACACCAAAGAGCAAAAAAGCTGCTTCCCATGGTGTGAGCTCTTGTGATGCCCATACAAAGTCTGAAAGTGCATGCATGCATGGCACGCCCTTGGAATTTTGTTCAAGCTTGCGCTGATGAGCAGGTCATGTCACGGGTTCAGAGGCTGACATCATCGAGGTGTTAGGACAAGAATACTGGTTTTCAGTGAACGTGCCCCGCCAATGGGCGCACGTGTTGGGTTCCAGTCCTCACTGTTTTCCTGCCAAGGAACGTCTAATGAGGAAGGCGGTAGGATCCGGTCCGAGGAGAGGAGAGAGTAATCATCAGAGCTAGAGGTCTCAAACAAAAAGTAACCCCTGACAGGTTTTTCTGATGGATATAGCAAAAGAAGAAAAAATGAATCGAATGGTATATTGAATATGGATATAGCATGAGTCAAATATGTACGTGAAAACTGAAGTTCGCTTGCAGAGGCACCTTTTGACATAACGGCGAGCTTTGTTTTGGAAGTGACCTCTTAAAAAGTGCCGGTCTGGAGGTCACGAGGCTCGCTATTGGATAAACTGAATTTTGAATCAATAAAAAGGAGAAGAAACTGAAGCGGCAAGCACCTCAATAGGTAGCGAAGTCCAGAGTACTCGCCAACGAGTTGTGCAGAATTGATTCATTTTCGTTTGGTTCATTTTCAGTTCGCAAAAGAGAGATTGGTGAGATGACAGGTTTGATTCTGGGGGGGCACCTCTCGTGATCCTCTTTTTGACCAAAAAGAGATCAAAAGCTAATCTCATGGACCCAACATGATGCAGGGACAAATCAAAGAGTCTTTTTGTTAGGGCATGTGCCGAAGGTGAGGGAAGGCATGGGCTCCTTGCCTCGTTCCTGTCTGCTCCTCCCCTGCACCATGCCCTGACCAAAAGGACGAAGGTGCGATATTAAAACAGCAAGCCCGCATACATCTCAGCAACTGATTTTATCCGTCACATTAGCAACTCCAAAGGGACTCGGTGGACGTTCGCGATCGAGACTTTGCTACTTGAACAGTGCGAGATCTAAGATTCGTTGTACAGGCTGCGCAAGCGTTCTAGTCCTGGGGTGATGGACCGGACTTTTAATCAGAGTAGAAAAGGCGGACTTGATCTCGAAAGAGAGCCGGCGCAAGCAACCGCCTCACTTTCTCTAACATGCCACACGGTTCACTCGTGTTCGTGTCTAGGACTTGCCCTTTCCTTTGCTTCCCAATCGCCACACCGACCGGACCATCCCAAGCTTCATCTGGGTCTACTGATCAGTTCAAGCTTTAAGTCCCCCACCGAACTTCCACTGAACAAACCAGTCCAAATGCAGACTGATGCTATTGAATCTGATTCATCGCAATGCTGGTTCAGCAACATCCCAAGCTTTTGATATAATAATTTCAAATTCCTGAACAAGTTGTGGAGTGGCCTTTTTGTTTTTCATAGCAAGCTTTTTTATTCTTCAATGCAGGAGGGTATGGATAGGATCGTCAAGTCAACCCTTCATTAGTTCGAGATATGTGGGAGCATTTCTATTCTGTTGGACGGCCTCCTGCATTCGGTGAAGAGATGATGAAGCTCATCAATAAAAATTCAAGCAAGGAAGAAGAAAATAGGCAAGAAATGTTAAGGACGAAGAAAATCAATGACATTGCTGCATCTAGAAACTGTACAGACCCATGACTAACCCCATCCTAATCTAATAAATCACGGCCTAAAGCATCCTACCCTCTCTTCTTTCTCATTCGACAACTCTCGCTTTATGCATCTCGGGGTCGAAAGGCAAATCGAATTAGCAATGTCTTTAACAGTCACAAGAAGGAAAAATCAACGTCTAAACTAGCTCTGTGTCGAAGATGGCTTTATCAGCGGTTGAGAGGTCTTCCCCCACTCTTCGGGCACGCTCTTCACCTCCATTAGCAGCGCCACCACTTCCTTCATGGTGGGACGCTCCGCTGGCGAAGAGTTCACGCAGAACATCGCGATCCCGAGCGTCTGAAGCATCTCTTGCACCATCTGATCCGGTAGGCTTTGGAGCTTCATGTCGAGGATCGTCACGGCCGGTTCGAAACTTCCCATCTTCTTCTTGACCCATTCGACGATGTGGAGCCCATCACCTGCCTGGGACTCGATGGCGCTGCGCCCGCTTAAAATTTCAAGCAAGACCACTCCATAACTATAGACATCGCTCTTCTCTGTTATGTTCATTGTATATCCATACTCTGCATAGAAATGACGAAAAGGTTCATTAGATACTGCTCAAAAACTGAATGCATACTATAAATTACATAGTTAGCTCTTGTCGGAACAAAATTTGATGTAGAAAGAACCTAACTTAGATTGAGACGGTTGAAGTCTCCAAGCTTACGTGTACAAATACCATCATTAGTATAAGCACCCGGAAGATTGACCGATATACAAGAAGGAACTTATATGTGTGGATCAGTATTAAAGTTACCTGGGGCGATATAGCCGTAAGATCCAGCAACTCTTGACATCGCGTGACGGTAGTTTGGAGAATTCATCATTTTAGCCAGGCCGAAATCTGCGAGATAAGCCTCGAACTTCGAATCCAGAAGTATGTTATTGCACTTGACATCTCTGTGAAGTATCGCTGGAGCGCAATCGTGATGAAGGTAGGCGAGACCCTGTGCAGATCCCACTGCAATCTTATAACGAATTTCCCAATCCAAGTTCCTACTTCCCTGGAGAAGCTGCCTCAGATTACCATTGGATATGAAATTGTAAAGCAAGAGCTTCACGCTCTTATTAGAACAGTATCCCAGGAGCTTCACGATGTTCCGATGCCGTATATGCCCCAGAATTTGAATTTCAGCAGCGAAAGAATCCACTGCCAGCTCCTCATCCTCTTTGGTTTTCCAGAGCTTCTTGACTGCAATTATTTCCCCGTTCGGCATTTCCGCCTTATACACAACTCCAGAGCATCCTTTGCCAATGACATTCTCCTCTCTTAGGCACTCCAAGATATTATCCATAGTAAAGTTGAGCTTTTGGAATGGTATGAAAGTCCATGGAAAGGAGAAGTCTTCCCCACCTGATGATGAGGCCAACGTGCCTAAAGATTTTTCAACCATGTATCGACTATTTCGAGTCACCAAAATCCACGAAGCAAGAAGCACTACAGTCAATATGGCTAGAATGACGGTAATCAAAGCTATAGTTGTAGCTGATTTCAACCCATTTCTGCGAAAGAGGCCTGTGGAACAAGTCGACCCATCCATCGATTGGCAAAGGTTAGAGTTTTCAAGGTATGAACTTCCTGACAAAGTTCTGAAGAATGGGGTTATTGGTATTGGACCTGAAAAATTGTTACAGGAAATATTTAGGGTAGTAAGACTGGTCATGTAACTCAAGACGGCAATTTTACCAGACAGCATATTGCGTGACAGATCAAGCGATTGCAATTGGGTCAACCCAGCCATTGACTCAGGAAGTTCTCCGTTTAACACATTTGAGCTCAAGTATAAGCCAATAGTAAGGCTCGTGATATAACCGATCTCAGGTGGGATTGTACCTGTGAAGCTATTAAAGCTCAAATCTAGCAGAGTCAGTTTCTGCAAATTTCTGATTGATTTCGGGATCAACCCCGTGAGCAAATTATTGTTGACCATGAGCTTATTCAAGTAACTCAAGTTTCCGAAGCTCGAAGGAATTTCGCCTGTGAAGCTGTTCTGGCTGAGATCAAGCTGCTCTAAGTTTACTAGCTCCCCCAACTGAGGAGGAATTACTCCAGTTATGTGATTGCTATGCACATCCAACAACTCAAGAACTGTGATATTGGCTATCTCCTGAGGAAGCTCGCCAGAGAAATGGTTCATGTACAAGTCAAGAAACACAAGGTTCTGCAACTGTCCAATTTCTTTTGGAATACGACCCGAAAGCTGGTTTTCTCCAAGCCTCAACCTCACCAGTGATTGACACTTTGCTACGTTTGGTGGCAACCCTCCTGTTAGCGAATTCCCCAATAATAAAAGCTTGCTCAGCTTCTTCAAACTGAAAATTTCTTCTGGGATAGACCCGGTGAGCTTATTTCTTGACAGATCAAGTGCATAAAGTTCGGTGCAGTTACCAAAAGCAGATGGCATCATTCCAGAAACTGAATTTCCCCACAAGAAAAAACTCTGCAAGAACTTCAAGTTGCCAACTTGCCACGGAATGGTGCCTGACAATTGGTTCTTATCAAGCTGAAGTGCAGTGAGGCTTGTGCAATTGCTCAACTGCCAGGGGATTGAACCTGTGAACGCATTATCGGACAAGTGAAGCTGTTCAAGAACTACCAACTTCCCTAAATCGCCGGGGATTTCCCCGTAGAGATCATTGGCTGAGACATCAAGGACAACAAGCGACGAGCAATTTGAAATTTGAGCCGGTATATGCCCAGTTAGCCCATTCCCCCACAAAAGCAAGCTGGTGAGCTTCTGCAACTTACCCATTTGAGGAGGGATTGGACCAGTGAGCTTGTTCATGTGCAGATACAAATTCGTGAGCTTGGCACATGACCCGAGCTCAGGAGGGATTGGACCAAACACATCAGTATCATAAAGTGCCAAAGTTTGGAGATTTACCAAGTTTCCAAATGTGGGAGGTATCACACCAGAGAGCCCAGTAGCAGCAGCACCAAATGTGGTCAAATTGGTGAGTAGCCCCAACTGCGCTGGAATTTTCCCTGTTAAATATGGGTTCCCTCCAATTCTGAACTCCTGGAGAGAAACCAAAGAGCCTAACTGGGATGGTATTGACCCATTGAGGAGATTGTCTTGAAGACAAAGCACTTGCAGTGCAGTGAGGGTAGAGAGCTGTGGAGGGATTATGCCAGTGAGCTTGTTGGAGATCAAGAAAAGGAACTCAAGTGAAGAGAGCTTGCCCAGCTCAGGGGGTATTGGGCCCGAGAGAGAGTTGGAGGAGAGGTCAAGAAGCCTAAGGTGCGAGAGCAAGCCAAGAGAAGGAGGGATTTTTCCTGAAATGTTGGTGGAAGAGAGATTGAGGAGTTGAAGGGATGAGAGAGATGATATTTCTTGAGGCGGAGAGGAGAGATTGAGGAAAGTATTGGGCAGAGACAGAGAGATGACTCTGTCCTCAGGAGAGCAAGTGACACCTTGCCATGAACATGGAGTCTGGCTTGATGGATTCCATGAGGAAAGGACTGAAGATGAAGAGGAAGAAGAAGAGCCCAAAGCAGTGAGGAGAGAGAGAAGGGCTTGCCCATCAGAAGAAAGAGAAGTGACTAGGGTTTTGGAGCTAGAGAACCAAATGAAGAAGAAGAAGGCCTCAAGGAATGAAGGGTTAGTGCCAAAATGGCTCCTTTTAGCCATGGAAGAATCAAAATGTGGCCTTTGAGGTGGTGGTGAAATTAAGGGACTCTGAGTCTTTGATCAAGAAATGGCGATTACACACACACTCTCTCTCTCTCTCTGCTTCTTCTTCTTCTCGGTAGTATCAACACAGTAATGACGGTGAAAGTCCACTCTTAGGAGACAAGTTCCATGTGAGAAACGATTTTGCGGCGGGTGTATGTGGATGCTTATCTTTCACACAAAGCTTTTGAAACCATGCAGGTGAAAGAAGGCCCAAGAGAAGAAAAGACCAAACTCCTTTTGAATCATTGATGGGTGCTATAACATGGTATCAAATGCAGTCATCAAGCTGTCAGTGAAGAAGAAGAAGACCCTATCACTCTGCTTACCGGAAAACAGCTCCTCTCCGGGGCGGCGGAGCAATGGCGAGTTTGACTCAGAGTTGGCGCTTTTCAAGATAGATGAATGCAGAAAAGAGATTGTGTTCAGTGTACTCCATTTGAGACGGCCATTGAAAAGAGTTGTTTGCGAGTGAAGAGAGAGAGAGAGAGAGAGGGCAATCTGATTATATATAAGGATGAATGGGTTATGAATGGGAGCTCCAGGCTCTCGAGAAGACGCTCTCGTCTTTGCTTGCGGTCGCAGCTGAGACAAACGAAACTTAGAATGACATTCTAACGCCAATGACTCTCTTCCTTGTTCCTTATACTTCTCTTTCATATCATATTTCAGAAACAAGCCCCACCTTTGCACTATTTTAAAGAAGAAAACTGCCCCTCTTTTTTGCGCCATTTCTTCCACTTGAATCAACTTTGTTCTCGGATTTTTATGGTGCAGTCATCGCGCAAAAATAAAGGATTTAAAAAATATATTCGAAAAATAATTACTTGTATCACTTGAAATAATTAGTGAACGAAAAATATTTTTATCATGGGCAACAATTTGTGTCTATATATTTTCGTAGACGATAAGATTTTTTTTTTTGGCCGTTCATTTATTTTTGTAAGTGATATAAGCGATCATTTTTTAAAAAAAATATTTTGCAAATCTTTCATTTTTTCACGAAACAAACGCATATTTAATTACTTAGTTACTTAGCAACTTCTCCTTAATTTTGGTTCCCTAGCTACTTCGTTTTATGTCTCTGTTGAGAGAACTTGATTTCAATTGCACTGCATAACCACGGTCGGTGAAAGAAGGAAAAAAAAAGACAATTGAATGGAAAATGAAGGATTTAAAAAATATTTTTCTAAAAAATTTTCAGTTGTATTGCGATTGTAGAGATAAGATGTGATCTAATATTAGTTCTGTTATTTCATCATTTAAGCGTAAGGCCTGTGCACTTATTCTCGATCCGGAGAAGAGTGCATTGAACTCTTGAATCTTTATATCCAGAATGCAATTGAGTACTAGATTCTTTCATTAGTGTAATAGAGCTTTATCGAAAAGATGTAATTAAACTCTATACCTTTCAATTGATTCAATTAACATGACCGCCAGCAATAGGAAAGAAAAGTTTTCCGGTTAATAAAGCTGAGATTCATTCCACTATCATTCTGTTGTTAATTTATACGTTGCATGTTAACCCTAACAATGTGACTCTTCTAATTTCTTGGTATAGTGTAAAGGTGAATGAATGCTTTTTTTCTTTTTCTTTTTCTGGCATGAAGATGAACGAGTACATGATATGTAGAATTTACAGGAAATCATGACTATCGGAATCTAGAGAATTCCAAGTGATGGTGGTGTTATTATTTTTTAGGCTGAAAAATTGATGTTAGTATATGCAAAATAGACATGGGACAAAAGCCAGATAGATAATCCATCGTGATGTGACTCACTCTTGGGTTCTTTTGAAATAGACGAAATGTATGGAGTGATGAAATGCCTTAACATTTCGAAAATGATACTCCTCGAGAAGAATGCATTAAGTATAAGAAATTTATGTGATCTTGGAACATGGCGTCTTATAAGTCCATATCTATTAGATACCACAAACAAGTATAATGAGTTTTTAAGTGTTTCTTTTGCTAAAATGTGTAGCGCAGGTATGGCCGACTTGGATGAACAGTGATCATAATTCGAAATCACTTAACATTATTCCTCCTTAATTTTTGCATATGTAGACATATCCTAGAAAATCGATGGTAATTGAAAAATTTCTATCAATAGCGTGCTATGCTCCCACAATTAACTAGACAATGTGGCCATCATCGCTACAATCTTTGCCACCTCTTTTGGATACTCTTTTGAAGGCGCAAAGCTCGATCAAATCTTTTAGCTTTCACTTGAGTTTTGTAACAAACCAAGTACGATGCCTCATTTATCTAACGTACCATGTCCATGTGTCTATGCATCGCCCATCGAAATTCCAAAGCCAGGAGGAAGTACAATTAATTTTTTTTTTTTTGTGGGAGGGGGAGAATTCATATACATTGATCAGCAAATTAGAGTTTTTAGTTAAAGCAAGGACCGAGCTCAAGATAGTGTAGGTTGATTATATTCTTGGGTTTTTCTTTAGCAAACAGGTACGGATAGGATCAAAAATTTCAGAGAAACCATATGGGAGATCGTGGAAAAGAAATGGCAGAGCCTGGCTCCTAGGGAAGAGAAGGCCGAAAAAAGAACAAGAAAACAAAACCTTGGTGATAATAAGAGGGCGAGGCAAACTTAGGAGATTGTGAAAGGTGGTGAAAAAACAAAATAAAGGGTGAAATGAAGGCAGCAGCAACCCTCAGTTCAATGTCTTTTCCCCGCACGAAATCATTATACAATTTGCATTAGATAATGATGCATGTCTTAAATGCAATAAAGAAATGTGTTCCCTACCAACGTGGTCTGCCCCTCATAACGTGAAAAGCTAGGGTTTCTCGGTGGCTGGGCGTGGTTGCAGAGGGGAGGTCTCACTGGGGTATGGTAAAAAAAAATGCTGGGCTCTGCTAAAGAAATTACTGTTTTCACTGTCCTTTTATGCGTGTAACGTGTAAGCTGGTGAAAATTAAAGTGTTGATGGGGTTGCGATTTGGTTTCCGAGGAAGAGTTGGTGGGTTTGTTTTGGGAGTGGAGCTAAAGAAGGGAAAAATAAACAAAATGAAGCAAAATAACGATTTAGTCAAGGTTGAGCATTAGCAGAGATTTTTTAAGGAGTAACCTAGCTACATACGCGTATGCAAACAATGCATTTTAATCAGATCAACTGGGAAAACTTAGAGCCTCAATCAGCACAGAGGGTGCATAATGCATATTCTGGGAGAAGTAAATGAAGATTGATTACCAAATGAGAACTGAATCATTCCCCACTAACCTGATGAACGCATCGCTGGAGGCCTGCTATATGTTCCTTTATTTGCTCTTTGGTGAAAAATTCCATCAATGAAACACCTCTTATCTTGGATTTTTCTGAGTCAGCTCTCCAGTTAGTAACATCCATCATTGCCAAAGTTTTGTTCTCTACTTCCCTATTTTCATCACCCAAATCAATCCCGAATTGTCCCACCTCTTCAGTATCAGCTCTATGCTCTTCAAAGACAGTATGCGGACTGCTGGACATTACTTCAACGGAGTCAACTGAATGATCAACAATAGTTGAACCAATGTCAATGTGGTCCAAGTCTTCCACAACAGAAGTATTCAGGAGTTCTTTTGATGGACTATCATGAATTTCTACATTTGGCACAAAAGGACGATGCAGAAGATTCTTAATAGTTTCAAAAGTGGTTCGGGTATCTGCAGAGGGACTTGTACTTGGTTTAGTTCCAAGCACCATTACTTTTTGAACACATATGGTAGACTGAGGCAAGTGCTCCAAGCCTGGAAGTCTTCCAGCAGCGTAGTCTTGAGCCATTACTGGATCAAGCACACAAGAATTTCCTACCTTAGATGAAGGGAAACAAGAAAGAACATCCATCTTCTGACGTTTTGAGCAGGGAGGTGTTATTTCTGGGGATCCAGAGTTTGGCCAACTGTAAACAGCTGATTGCGCACGTAGGCCTCCGAAAAAGCAATCAATACATTGACAATCATGGTCGTGTGCCGGATAACTTGACTCAGCATTTGTAGCAGTTTCAGATGAAGATGGAAAAACGCCTTTCCAAGGAAAAGCAGATGGTAATTGGTATGAAGGGAGCTCAAGAAATCGAGGCTCTGATGCCTGAGAGGATCGGGCAAAGTAACCCAGCACAGG
>JANUWG010000468.1:0-11722 GCA_025175695.1 Eugenia klotzschiana
GCGTTGAGGTGAGGGGGGAGGGGATCTGTTTGAACCCCTCGGCACGGGCTCATTGACGTAATGGCGATTTGCTTGTCCAGCTGATCGGAGTTGAACGCCGCCATGGAAGGTATTGTTTTCCCCCCTCAGATCCAATTCATGCGTTCGTTTCTCGGACTCGTGCTACGATTTCTTGGGTCGGGATTTTTTTTTTAACCATGTTCGTGAGGGAGGAGGAGGCGATTGATCAGAGGGTTTTGTTCTATTTCTGTTGTTATCTTTTTGTTGGTTGCGTGGCCGGTTGTCGGCGTTCTTGTCGCTGTTGATGGATGTCCGAGTGTTTTTGAGCGGTCGGAGAAATTGAAGAGAGCGTGGGAGGAGGAGAATGCATTTCTTCTTCTTCTTCTTTTTTTTCCAGTTTCCTTCTGGGGTTTCTAGCTGAATGCCTTTTTGCCTGCTCTTCGGTTGATTTGACTCGAATCACTGGAAAATCAGAACATCTGGCATTTTCTTTTGTTGCATTTGTCCCCATAATGCTTGCTCATTCTATATTAGTCGATGGAGCTTGTGCATCATTCGGTTGCCATATTGCATGTGAGGAGAGTGTTACATTCACTGAGTTTGAATTTCGCCTGCACAATATAGTTTGGGAGGAGAGATTTTTGTTTTGTTAAAGACATGAGAAGCTATTCTGGATTGTAGTTCAAGAGGTGTGATGACCCAATTGAGAAGAAAATTGGCTCTTAGTTATGCTGTCAGCTGATCTCTTGTGATCTCTGTTTTTAAACTGAAATTGGTGCTTGACTTATTTGTTGTTGTAGAGATTAGTTGCGTTGCGCTTTTACTGGTTGGACATTTCTTTGAAGGAAATTGGATGGGTTTGATGCGAGAGTTTTCAATCTTGTGATGGTTGTTTTGCTCATTTCCGTCTCTTGTTTTATAGAGTCGAGCGAAGCACATTCTGCTGAGGACAAGGCATCTAATGAGAAGAACAAAAGACGCCTCAAGACACCAACTCAGCTTGCAGCTTTAGAGAACTTTTATAATGGTAAGATGATATTGAGTCTAGTGTACGTTTTAGATACGGTTCTTTTCTATTGCTTTTGAGCAAAAGAAACATTTATTTCCCTCCAGAGCACAAATATCCCACGGAGGATATGAAATCACAACTTGCAGAGCAGATTGGATTGACAGAAAAGCAAATATCTGGTTGGTTTTGCCACAGAAGATTGAAGGATAAAAGGTTGTTGAGGGACGAGGTATATGCTGACGGACGGCAAGATCGTTCGAGTGGAGTTGTTCAAGATCGTGGAAGTGGACTCAGGCAAGATTCTTGTGGCAGCACCAAGCAAGGGGATCGAAGACTTTTTGATCCAAGAGAAGTTGAAAGCCGAAGGCTCTATGGCCAAAATTCTCCTTCCGCAGATCTTACCTTTGAGCCTAAGAGTCACTACGCAGGCAACCTTGCTCCGCTGGATGATGCATCTTCAGGAAGTAGTTCGGCTTTACAAGATGGATTTGGTTCTCAAGGCACGGATAAATACGACAATTGTAGACCTGTGGCTAAACATGAAGGCATTTCCTCCTTTAATCGCATCAGTGCCAATGACATGAGATATAGGCCGTCTGGATATTTAAAGGTGAAAGGTGAAATAGAAAATGCTGCTATTACTGCTGTCAAAAGGCAATTGGGTAGGCATTACCGGGAGGATGGTCCTCTACTTGGAATTGAGTTTGATCCTCTTCCTCCTGGTGCATTTGAGTCACCTCTTGGAGAATCTACCTATGGTAAGACTTTTCTCTTCTATGCAGCAATGGAATTTCAAGGATTTCTAACTGTTCATGTTGCCTAGAGATGCCTGGTGATTTTTCAACAATGTTTTTGACCGCATCTTTCTCCTCTCATTTTAATTCAATTTTACTTGCTTGGTTTGCATGATTTGCGCAATACATGCAAAAGACAGCAGTTTGTTGGCTGATTTTCACATTGAAATAGCGACAAACTCAATATCTTGCTTTTAGAAAGAAGGAACAAAAAATTTCTGCAGCCAATAAGTTTTTCTGAACTGTAATAAAAGGGACTAACACAACATTCTCCTCAAAATTTTTGGCAGGACCACTCTATGTGGAGGATCCCGCTCTGCCCCAATCTCCAGAAATTTATGGCATCCAGAAGCAACCCAGTCTGAACACTGTAAGGGCACTTCCTCAAGATCTCTTTAAGTTCTTGTCAGTAAGTGCTCTTAGGATGATAGTTAAGCCCAATAAAAAATAGTGAAAACAGGTTTTGAGGCACTTTGAATATTGAAAAAGTCACACGCCGAATGCATATTTAATGAGGTTTATCAAGTGCCCCAAGGACTTCTAATATTTTCTTTTTTCGGAAGTTGAGTAGGAAAAAGCTTCTTGTCATGTAAAATTAACAGTCATGGATGCAATTAATCAGCAACATAGACCAAAACAGGATATCTCGACTACACTAGTCAAGGATCACCAGTACAACTTTGAGGCATGCCATGTATAGGCATCTGAAGTGAGTTGAAGTGTTGAAGCTGGATATGCATCTTCTCATTCGGACCACTGGATTTGAAACTTCTCTTTTTCCTTTTCTTTTTCTTCCTGTATTCTGTTGGACAAGTCTTTTTCCCTTCTGGGGGGGGGGGTTGGAGGGAGGTAAAATATTGTCCACTCTAAAAGTGAAGATTGTTTTGGGCTAACTAATTACATATACTGTAGGGACATGCTATTTTCAACATCAAAGCTTCATCCCTTGTCAATTATTGGCAGAACTGGATTGTGGATGCTGAGATGGCTTACATTACTCTTTTTTCTTTTTTTCCTTTTACTTTCTTTGTCCCAAAAGACTAAGATTCATGACGTGGCCACTTTTTTCTCGACTTGGCATTACAAAACTGAAATTAGACTGTCGCGGACTTCTACCCTGTAGACCCTCTGGTGATTGGTACTTCATGCTCCTGTCGTAATTCTCTTCCCACTTAGAAAAGTAATTTGAGCCACCTTGGCATGTTACCGACATTTTTGGCACGTCGACAATGTGTGGATGAGATTTGCGGAAATGCATGATGCGTCCTTGCAACTTAGATAACATTGAGGGACCGGATGTGCCATTTTCGTTTTTATAGGGGACCAAAGGCACTATCAACTGTGGAAGGTGGAATTCATCCTGATCTATTTTTCACTTCAACGTTCATCCTTTTTGACACTGATATTTTAGATTTCCTATGATGTGCCTTTTGTCCAGCTAAACTTACTGGAAGTCATAGCTTGGTTCCAAACTCTGCTTATATGCAAAGCTACTTTCTCTACCCTCTTATCCCAACAAGCAGTGGCGCAACCATCTATACTATGCTGGTTTATAGTTTTCCCATCTCGTACTCCAGAATTGCCACCATGACCACCACATTCAATTTTTTGCCTCAATATGGGGAGAAATGGCCTTTTGGAGTTCTAGACAAGATGCTCACCTCTTAGGGGTGTCTGGGCATAAAGTTAGTCCTAGTTTATCTACAAAACCATGCTGAATAGATCTAATTCAAGTTCAAACTATTTTTTGTGAATCCCATCTCGAAAATAACTGGATATTTCCCTTCTTGTGATATTGGCTCCAATTCAAGCAGTATGTTCCACTGCAGATATTTGTAAGCATCCTTCTGTACAAGCAAAGAACTGTGGCTCATTCCCATGGAAGTAACTTGAAGTACTTGTTTACATTTTTGTTCGTAAATTGAGTCAATGGACCTAATTAAAAACTTTTAACATGTAAATGCTACGTTTCTTTTGATGTGTGCATTGTTTCTTATGCTTTCAATTATTATGTCCCGCAGCAGCATGAAGAATATAATTCGAAGTTAAGTTCTCAGAAAGCTTATGAAGAAGGGGAAGATTTCAGCACTGTAGATAGGCTTGATTACAGTGATTATCAGCCACATAACCAATTTAAGCAAAGATACACTCCTAACAGTCAGATAGGTGATCCTGGTGGCTGGAAGTCTTCATCACATATGCAAGAGTATCCTACAGGTGATGCTTATGCATATAATAATGGAAGGAGAAGTGGATTAACATCAAAGCATGCTGCAGAAGGGATGAGATCTGATTATGCATCCGATCATCTTCACACCAGCAGTGCAAAAATTACTAGCAGGAAAAGGGAGTCTCGGTTAAATGACTATGATGGCGTCCACACAGAATTTGTTGAAAAGAGTGAGATTGTGAGACCTAGACCTTCTAATCTGGTGCTTCAGCATAGTGAGTCTTTCAATGCAGGGGAGGGAGGGCCATCTAAAAGGATCTCGAAGGTCTAATCCTTGCTATGGTACTTATTGTCTTAGATAGTTTTCGATCAATACTGAACTTGTATTTAATATGCATTCATACAGGAGGAGAAACACTATCGAGAACGGGAGACAACTGCGGGATACATCAAACCACTCAGAGAGAAGATGCGTCCACCTAAGGAAATGGCAGTAAGTTTGCATTCGTCGCTTTTTTGCTACTGTCCACCCACTTGCTTGCTGTGTGTATATGTCATAGCACACACTCATAAAGTGAGTTCCATGTTATGCAACCATTAACTCCTTTATTCCTGCTTACTATCTTCAAGTCTGCGAAGCGGGTCAGAACTAAGTTTCCGCAGCAAGATTTTGTGAGAAAAACATCGGTAGTCATGCCTCCACGGAAGAAGCAGATGAAAGGGTCAGTATACTTCATTTTTCAATTATGCGTGTGAGATGGAGTCCTTTTCCATATGCATGGGAGTACCATAATATAGTTGCTCATTTGCATGCTTAAAAAATACTTGGCTTAACCCTGCATCGTTTAAGCTAACTATTGTTGCTGAATATTACCACATCACTATAGCAATGTTGGATAGTTGCTATAAGAACGACTGTTTAACTTTTGCAAAAAACAATTTGTGGAGTGAAATGATAGGATCATAAGACTTGTGGTGGGAGATTTCTCTATTGGAAATCAATTAACCTGCAGTAATGTGAGAACTCGCTTTAATGGCCAGGATTTGGATTCTGTTGATTGATCTAGAACAACTCTAGTGATGAAAGTCATGTGCATATGAAGATGAATAAGCTTATCATCTAATACATTGTTCATTGACTAGAAGTTGCTTTCGAGTATGGTCCATCACGTTCTTTTGGCAGTGTAGTTGCTGTAGTTGGAGAAGTCATCTGTGTCATGGCTTGCTTTTGTTTGGCTTAGTGGCATGTATTTCCATGGTATTGATGAAACGCCTATAATGCACTCTGATAAAAACTAAAGCTGATATCAGGAATCAGGTCCATCGCATCTGCCTGTTCAGATCTAAGAGAATCCTGAAACCATTCTAGGAGGACATGATTGGGACTTTAGGAATAAGTTTTTCTTAGATAATATGAGGGCATGTATTATTGCAGTGCTAAAGTTTTTCAAAGTACTTCCTGTACTAGTTTCAGTCGATTGGTCTACCTCTTGGCTGTATCACGGGATTATAGTGAGCCTACAAATGGTATAACTGTATTAGCGTAGCTACTGCTTTCGCGGGGGGGCGGGGATATAAAGCAGTTTGAGCATTTGCCTCTATTTTCTTTGCTGTAACATTCCCCCATATTCTTGCTTTACCTTTGTTGACAGTCTTTCAGCATTCATGGAATCTGGTTGCTTCTGCTTTCTCATCGCATTATGTGGAATGCAGTTCTGCTGCACAGATGCCATCTAGCTTGAGTAATGATGAAGCTGCAGACACAAGCTCTTCGCTGGGGTAGGAATCCTACAGTTGGTGGTAGAAAGCATAGCAATCGACTGATTTTTCCTCAGGAAGAAACAACGATTGTCAAGCCACATCTACTAACAACAAAATGTAGATGGGGTTTGTATAGTTGGAAAGAGAATGTCCATATTAGCCGCAAAGGCCAGCTTATTGTTTTGTCAACGAAGCCTTATCAATGTTTTGCTGTGTATCGTGGGCCTTAGGCTACTTTGTTAGCTTAGCATTTTTCAGAAGTTCAGCTGCTTCACTTAGGAGGAGGATTGAAGCTTGATTGTAAATCTTGTTAGCCTGAAGTTGTAAGTTGTAGAGCTATTTAAAACCTGACATGATAGGTTAACCTGGTATGCTTACTGACTGCTCCGTGGTGGCAATGCTGTGACTGTAACCTCATTATCATGCAGCGAAAGATGGTTAAATCCCAGGTCAAGCGACTCGCTCCGGTGAAGCATTCTTCCTCGCTGGAAAGACCATGCTTTTTGAAATAACTCGCTGCTATGCCAATTGTTTCGAAACGGGCATCTTCGGAACTACCGAGTAATTGTACGCACTTATTTGGTGCGCTCGAGTTAAACCTTTAGCAAACCGAAACAAGCCCCTCTAGGATGGCAGTCCCGATTAACCTAGAATGCATGAAATGAGTGAAGCAGCTCGACAAACCTTACCGTTATGGGAGGTAACACATAAAACTGTATCTGATCTGACCATGCCAACCACAGAGAAAAAGAAGAAGAAGAGGTGATCATCCACTTGAGTCCTCCAGGAGTCATGCTAACCATTATTACATTATTCCCCAAGAAAGCTATCCAAGCGAAAGATACTCACGAGCGATGGCGTGTCCCTCCGCAAATGACATGCTCTGAACATTACATTCTCATAATTTGACAGGGACATGACCAGTAGAAGTGGATGAACTCCAATTTGAGGAGAATTGACAGGCAACATGAACAGGACGGCAAAGGGTTTGGCCAGGACTTTTGATTTCCTTTCTCTCATCTTCTTCCCTTTTTGTTATACATGGGGAGATATCCACAAAGGATTTCTGTTTAATACAATTGTCCTCAGAAATCGAGGTTCTAGTTGATGATATGGTGTTCTATTTGATAGTTACAAACAAAAGGAGGTTATGGTAAAGAATTTGATTTCACATATAAAGATTTTTACCGAACAAAGAAAATAACAGCTCCCATGCATCCTATGATATGCATATCAAAGAGGGACACAGGGGTCAAATATGAGTGATTCCACAAAAGGAAAGCCCAATCCAGAGAGTTAATGTACGCTTTGCTTATGTCAGTAGTTATCCTTGTGCTGACAAATAAGCCGCTTGGTGTTGTATCCAAGTACTAATGCCTTGTCGCTTGGGCTTAATTTGATATGCCACTCAGAGATTGAATAATCTAATTCTATGGACGAATGCTAATTTCCTCAAAAGAAACCTATCAGCATTTGCTTTGCCTTACTGTAGCATTATCTTCTGTCGAGTGCTCAACTTTTGCATATTTAATCTGCATCCTCTGCTAGCTTTATGGAAGTCAACAAGCAATTTCCTCAACCTTATGTCAGTAATATTATCCAAATATCCCATCTCAATAAAATTTGCACTGCAAGTGGCAGTGATTTCTTCTGATTACGAGGTTAAAAGAAAAAAGGTATGTCATTAGACAAAAGATGTACCACAGAACATGCATTGCTATTTGTTCTTTTAACAAAACCAATGAAGGAAGCAAAAGGAAATACAAAAATGTAGCATTTCTAAGAAAGGTGGATCACTTTCAGACATATAGATAAGTAAATATAACACAAAGTACTAGAATGCAAACTTAATAAAACCACAATACACCGAGAGAAGAAAGTTCTAAAGAAACTATTTCAGCTGACTTAATTCAATATGAAGCCACCAAAGGTTAACGATAAGTGAGTCGCTTCTGTGACAATGAAACTGGTGTATTTGACAATCAGTGTCATCATATTTTCCCCAGAAAACATCATATCACATCGTTTACCTGAGGCCTTGCATTGTGGTCTCGTAAAATAGGAACCAATTGCTCCCCCACCTGTAATTAGGTACAAGTACCAATTTTAAGGATACCTCTGTGCTAATATAACTGACATAGTGTGCGCAACAACAAAGAACATTGTAGCTAATGGAGGCTCCTAAACTAAAATGCGAGAGAAAAGTTGTGACGATACAAAATGTTGCAAACTGGACTGTACTAGGATTTGATGATCATTTATAGGAATACTCCCAGTCAACTTATCAATGGCGGCATCAATCTTTAACTTCTTACATCAAAGCTCAAACTCAGTCTCCAGTGCACCACCAGAACACAAACTAATGGTTCATCTAATTGACTTCCCATGCCACTATCAATAGTGGCTATATATATATATATATAACCACTAGAGGATTAAATGCACATAGGATTCAAATATATTTATCTTCAACACATGCATATCTCTAATTTCTCCATGAAATGCAGTTGAAGGTTCACAGAGCACATAATTTCTCTCTCACTTATTTTATGCACGAGTTGGCATACACAAGGCCAGTACCACATCTTGGGAAATTTCTATATAAATGTGCAGTCCAATCACAAAGTGGCCATTGGTTCACTTTTTTATTATGAATTGGAAAGACACATGGAGCACAAAAGAGTAAGAGGCCGACAAGCAACAGGAAAATAGCATAACATGAGGGTCATGTTATTAGACTATAATTCTCTCAACAATAAAGTCAAGGTCATCTTTAAATTCAAACAACACCCCCCCCCCTTCCTCTGGTGAAATGATACTATTAAAGACATTCAGTCGAGAAGAAATAATTTTCAGTATCTGAGCTAAAGTATATAACAAACAATATCCAATATCACTATCATGAAACAAAATGTTTTTCACTCTGCAAGAAACATCACCTTACATGTGAGATTCATGGATAAATTATAAAAAACCAGTAAAAGGTCCTCACCAGGGATGGGAACTTCAGGTAAACATTAATGGCAAATGTCTCTAGGTACTGGCGAACCGCAGGTAGATTGTTACGCTGCAAGAAATAATTATATATCACTCTTGAACTCTGGAACATCAACAAGAATAAGTGTAAGAGACACAGTACAGTGCAGATGTGTATGGACTTGAAGTTAAGAGATCTGTTTCTAAAGGAGACAAACCGCAGTATTTGGCTCAGGTATTAGGCAGGTAGGTCCACCTATTCATGATCTAAGGAACGGATGATATGCAGAGCGTTCAGCAAAGAGGATTCATTAATATTCTAGTACTGATGTCCTGAAACAAAGTTTCAATCCATGCAGAAGAAAACGAAGCTGTTTTGCATGCTTAATTGGCACTCGAACAGAGAAGCACGTGCATTTTACTTTAAAAAAAAAAAAATTTACTCCCGGCGAATTCTGACTCCGATTCCGTCACCGTTTGCAGAAATAACGCGGGAAAATTCGCGCACAACCACGCCATCTCCGAGGACGGAATCGAGATGACCTTCGCGACGAACTATCTCGGTATAACGCCGTACAGGAATCATCGTCCGCGATCTTTACTTTTTCGGATTTGGAGAAGTTTGGTCGGTTGGTATTGAATTCGATCTTTTCGGTGGTCATATGTCATTATTTGTTCAGGCCATTTTCTGTTGACGAAGTTGTTGCTCAACAAGATGGTCGAGACGGCGGACGCCACCGGCGTGCAAGGGAGGATCGTGAACGTCTCGTCGACCATCCACGGCTGGTTCTCCGGCGACATCATGCACCATCTCGGCCTCATAACACGCGACAAGAGGTGGAATAAATCGATCGAAACTCATCTAATTCTTGCATTCCCCCTGTGAGTTAGTTAGGCCTTTAGAGTCACGTACATCTTGAAACGTAATTTACCATAGAAACATAAGTTTCGGGAATTACCACGAAACAACCCTAGGTCGCGCCTTGAGAAATTTTTATTTTGTCGGGATTCCTTCGGATAAAGGTAAAAAAAAAATTGTAAGTAGCTATAAATGGAGGAGTAAATTGACTCGTGCACTGCAGTCAATACGACGCGACGCGTGCTTATGCTCTCTCGAAGCTGGCCAACGTTCTGCACACCAAGGAGCTCGCTCGCAGACTCAAGGTCCGAAAATTACTGTCTGGGCCATTTTTAACTTAAGCTAAGCTTGTTTTCGTTCCTAATTTAATAAAAAAATAATTTGGGTTGCAGCAACCGGGGGCGAATGTGACCGCGAACTGCGTTCATCCGGGGATCGTGAGAACCAGGCTTACCAGAGAGCGAGAAGGCTTCGTCACCGGTCGGTGATCGGCTCCCCCGTTTGTACTTCGAATCCATGGTTTTGTCGATCTTCTGTGATCATTTCTTGAATGTGGTTCTGAAATATGTGCAGATCTGGTTTTCTTCTTGGCATCCAAGCTTTTGAAGACGATCCCTCAGGTACTCGCCGGTTACCGCTTCGATCCAACATGGGGTATTTTTTGTTTGTTTTATTATGGGACGCAGGCATTATACGAAAGACAATAATATCTTGACGGTACTATGATTTAATGAAATTGCGCAAGAATCTTGTAGATCGAGGTAAGGTTAGGGTTTCAAGAATATGACCCGACTGGTTCCTCGCCACCTGATGAAAGATTATTCTAAAGACAATGTAACATCGAATAAGTAATAGCTCAAGACAAGAAAACGAGCATCTTTCAAATTCATATTTTGAACTGAGTAACTATCAACATCTTTGGACCCATCCACCGGTGGCCTAGCTGGTTAAGGCTTGGGACCTCTGAGGTCCTGGGTTCAAAACTCGCAAGGTGTCGGTGATTTAAGTGGGGGGTCGTGGCGGTGGGTTACTGCGCTAGCCCCCTGTGTAGGAGATCTTGAGGAAAACTTGTGTCATCTGATGAATCCAAAACGTTTGTGGTTTTCCAGGCTGCTGCCACCACATGTTACGTCTCAACGCACCCGAGGCTGGCAGACACGTCGGGGAAGTACTTCTCGGACTGCAACGAGGCGTCGGCTTCGAAGCTGGGGTCCAGCTCACATGAAGCCTCGCGGCTATGGTCCGCCTCGGAAATCATGGTTTCCGGAGACCCGAAAGCGGCTTTCGGGTCGCTCCATCCGTCGCATCGATGAACAAAGAGGTGCGCAAAGGAAAAGGCAAAGTCGGATAAAGACAACATAGGAAGGGAAAATGGAAACCATAAAGGAAAAAAAGAGGAGAGGGAAAGGAAAGGAAATCTAGATTATACATATCTAGTTCTAAACTACATTGTATAGCATTAAATTAGTGTACACTATAATCCGCAGAGGTACCTATGTAATTTTGTGCCTTGTATGGTTTTTTCTTCTTTAGTCGATACGTGTTAGGGAGGTTCCTCTTGGCACTTGTTTAACAATTTTTTGTGGACTAAACAAAGTTAGATTAAGGTTGGTTCTTGTGATGATGATACTATGATTGTAGGGGATCGTGTCGATGGGGTTCTGAATAATAGTAATGATCGGAGTGCTTAGATACCCTTTTTTAATGCCATAGTTAAGGTGCATTGAGGGGGAAAAAAATTGAGAACATGGGGTCGGTCGCCACCCGCCGTGTGGTGGTTTCTAATTTTTTTTTCAATTTGTGGAGTATCTTTGAGAGGTGGCGGTGGCGGTGGGCCTTATCAACGGGAGCCGCGAGATTGGGGGGTTTTGGAGAGGCCATGCGTTTAAGCAAAGGAAGCTCTTTCCATGGTTAATTCCTCCTCCTAGCCTCCTAGGCATCGGCTAATAGGCCTGGATCAAGTCAAAAGGTGATTCTATATACAAATCTCTAGATAATCTCGTCGGGACCTCGCCCTCGTCTAGGCAAGGCCTGGCGAGGCTAGGGTGAGGATCTGCGAGGGGGACCTCATCGGCACTCGCCTTCGCCCAGATGGGAACCCCGCCTGTGGTTGGCGAGGGTGACCTTGCCCAAGCAAGGCTAGCCCTAGCCGA
>JANUWG010000469.1:0-11722 GCA_025175695.1 Eugenia klotzschiana
ATAAAAAAAAAGGAAAAGAAAAAATAAAAATAAAAAATAGAATTAAAAAAAATAGTAAAATATTATGTCGTAGGGACGGCTGATTCCGGCTGGCATCGACATCGGTTAAATTGATCAAATTGACCGAATTAGCATAATTATAAAAGGCTTAGAACCGAATCGGTAAAAGAAATAAGTTTAGGACTAAACTGATACAATTGTAATAGGCCGATGACTTTTCTGGTAATTTTACCACTCCCGCCCAGACGGCCTTTGATACAACGGAGTTGAGAGATAAATCCGGAAGAAAGAGATTGGCCCTCGCGCGAGTATTCACTAATGATTTGGTAAAGCATTTGATTCATCAATGAGACACTACGACTTCTTCTGATGAACAATACATATGGCGGAAAAAGTCATTTGAAAGCAAACTTGAGAAACTTTAAGCAGGGTGGGAAAAAAAATTGCTTAATATGAGGTTATGTGCAAGATCAGACAGTCGCACTAGGAATTAAAACAAATAGACACTTTGATGAACGAAAAAGAATGAAATATTCATTGGAAAATTGTCCAAAAAGTCTCAACTTGTGGTACGGCGACTAATTCAGTTCGAAATCTTTTAGTATGGTCAATTCAATCCTAAATTTTTTTTAATGTTTTTTCAATGTATTTTTTTGGGTCAATTTTAGCAAATCGCTAACATGGATGCCAATCTTACTATGTGGCTCGGCCGAGGTATGACCTGGCCAACGCTGATGTGGACGATTTTTGTATTTTTTTGGAATTTATTCTCTTTTTTTCCTTTCACTTACTTTTTCGCCTGTGTCGCTTGCTTGCCATCCCCGAAAATGGCCACATGCCAAAAGGAATAGAAAAAGGAAAAAAGAAGAAGAACATATTCAGAAAATTTTTTTTAAAAAAAAGTAAAAATCGTCTATTTCAGCGCCGACCGTGCCACATATGCAACCAGTGTTGATTGGACTGTCACATTAGCGATTTCTCTATCAAAATTGATCGAACGACTATATTGAAAAATCTTTAAAAAATTTAGGACTAAATTGATTATATTGAGAAGTTTCCGGCTTAATTAGTTGCTCCGTTATACTAAGGTTTGTGTACTAATGGTACTCTGACTCGTGACCACTTCCTCCACTAAATAAACCTAATTGATAGGTTTACTTGGGGAGAGAGGAGGCCGAGATTTGATTATGTACTTGTGCCACTCATAGAATAAGTCCTAAAACTCGATGCAAAAGTACATTTGAGAAATTCTGATAGTAAGCAATTCGGTAGCTATTTTTTTAAAAATTTAATTTGGAGATATTTGGTGCTCATAAGAAAACTAGAGAGAGAAAAATGTAAGGGGCGCACCTCCCTTTGCCGGTGCCTTGGCCAGGGCTGACAAGGGCCGCTTGGCGGGGGCATGGCAAAAGGCGACCACCGTGTGAGGGTGGTGGGCAAGAGGCCACAATCGATGTTACCTCCTATCCCCCCACACGATTCCCCTCTCTCTCTACCTCTCTCTCTCTTTCTATATATATATATATATATATATGTATATAACTTTCAATCTTTTGTTTTTTAAATTCGAAATCTTTCAAATTCGATCCTATTTTAATATGACGCCAGCCACATAGATTATAAGAATTGATAACATTTCGTACAAGGAAAACGGTGGGATTAGCGAAATTCTTTCCGAGTTGATTGGCAATGCCAGTTTGCATATTGCATCAAGTGTAGACATCATATTAAATATATTAAAAACTCAGTTATTACATTATACATTGAGGCAAAGTTTAAAAAATCATTTGTGCCATTTTTTCATAGTTTTACGAGTCAAGTGGACTCATATTCCAAATGTCGATAAGTATAATTTTGATTTTTTTTATAAAATGGTTAATATTACGAAAAATTGCAAATTAATACACCTATGATAAATTTATCATCCGTTAGTTTTCGTTAATCAAATTATTGGGTGAGATGACATGTGGCAGTTACGAGTATACCGATTTGAGATTTTTACCCTTTGTTCATCACAGGTGTATCGATTTGAAATTTTTCTTGATATTAACCTAGTTTAACGGAAGCTAACAGATGGTAAATTAATCGTAAATGTATAAATTTAGGGTTTTTTATAATCAAAAAATTAATTTTTGATAAATATATCACATGTGCTTTAGTTTGAAATTTTTTCACGGTCATAAAATTAATTTAGAGTAAATTTATTGTATGTGTACCGATTTTTTGTAATATTAACCATTTTATGAAACATTTAGCCGTAAAAGTTGTTGTTTTTACCAGAATACCCCCTTCGAAATTTGCCACTCGAGGAGGTGTCTCCCCAACACAGTCCGCCCGCACCATCTTCAAACCCTGCTGGTCTGGTCTCTCGTCTCTTCTTCCCAAAGTTTCGGTTTCTGCAGGTTTCTTCGATCTCCCTCCTTCTCTCTCCTGGGGTTGCGTTCTTGATCTCTCTCTTCTCTGTTGACCAACACTCTCTGATTTATGGCTTACCCATCATCTCGCTGCTGTCTTCTTTCCCTTATTTGTTCATGTTTGATCCCTCTTTAAGTGCGATTCGCCGCCCATTCGTCCTCACCAATGCCTTATAGCTTTGCTTCATCGAGTTGTTTTTATCATTTACTTGTAGAAATGTGGAGATGGTGGAAAGTTCCTGTATCTAATTGTTGGTGCCGATTCTTGTTTTTTGTATTCGAGTAGGAAAAAGGCTTAGTGCCTAAGGTTTTTGAGCCCACTGGGGCTGGACTGTGAACCAATTCGGGGTTCACTAGCTACAAAAATGATAATTGATTGAGCTCGAGTCGAGTTTCTAGCTCAGAGTATTTTAGTCTAGTGACTCTAGTCAAGTTCAAGTATTTCCCTGTATCGGGTTGGCTCGATTGTTTATAAGAATGTGGCTGATGTTATACTCCAGAAGATGAGGTTTTAACAATGGGTTTGATTTCTCTTGCGTCAGTTAGTGTCTGGGTGGCTAGTCTGCAAACAATTCATCAGGGAAAATGGCCGATGAAGCGAACAGAGCGGTAAGATTATCTTTGACCCATTTCTAGAACTTAAATTGTTGGCTTCTCTACGGCTTCCTGACTAGATTTAGCAAAGAAATTCAAACTGACTTTATGGGCTTCTTAGTGACTTTATGTTCCTTTGTTACTTTCGCAATGACAGACTAAGTGAATTTAGAACTTAAAAATGATGGCTTCTCTAATGCTTCCTGAACTGAATTTGGCAAAGAAGTACAAACTAACCTTGTGGGCTTCTTACTGATTTTTGTTTTTCTTTTGTTTCTTTCACAATGACAGACTAACATTACATGTATAATTGCTCATGACTGTAACATAGAGTCTTGTTGAGTGATGTGCTATACTGATCGAACTGCTTTTCTTATTTATTTTTAAATTTGTTACTGATGGGATTTTTCTAAACTAGGCCTTTATGGAGATACAAGGGCGTATGATTGAGACGACTGGAAAATTGAAGCAGGTTGGAATCTTTGGGCCAACATTATTTCGTTTCTCTCATTTCGTTTTTTTGAAGAGCTTTTGATCATCTTGGAAAGTAGTAAGCATGCTATGTGAGCATGATATTACTTAGATGGCTTTGGCCTTTTCATAAGTGAGTTCATCCATTGTTGACTAACTTGGTCGTATATTGTCTTTTTTTGGGTAAAGACCTTGGTCGTATATTGTCTTTTTTTGGGTAAAGACCTTGGTCGTATATTGTCCGAAACATAGAATTTCAAGAATCACTTATTTTTTAGCTTTGCATTTTTCAAGGATCTCTGAGTAATTTCGCTAGAAAAGAAATTTCCAAGTATATATTATTTCTTTTGAACACATTGATTACTTGAGCTGATGTCCGGGGCCTTTAACTATTGAATTGTTTGGAGAGTGATGTTCATAGCATATCATTAGACAACGAAATCGATAAAATATTAGTTGTATGGCGCAATACTCGAATGTAACTAACCATATTCAGAGAAATATGTCGTTTTATTCAATGCAGTCTCTTCATGTAATTGAGCTTTTTCAAAGGAATTGATATGGTGGTGGAAAACCAAAGATAATTTTTTCCAAAAAGGAACATTTTCATTTATCTTTTGCAAATGATGCTACTGCAGACGGCCTGAGAATGTGAGAGTAACGTCTTGAAGCTCTTCAGACTGGCACATCAAGATGCATATGTGACACTTTTCTGAATTTTAATTCTGCAGGATTCTTTTCCTGACAAAATCCATTTGTTTTATGTGTTTAAGATTCCTTACATTCATATGCTTTTCGTTTTTGAATTAACATATCTATGTGGAGATCAATAAAATTGCTCATTAACCTTCTGAACAAGACTAAATTGTTGTAGCTGAATGGACACTAATTATCTGGAGTGTCTTACAATATCCATGACATTGACTGTAATGGTAACTGGTTACTCTTCAGGTGCAAAACCAGATTCGAAATAAGGAAACGGAAAAGAAGCGTGCTTATTTAACCTTGGAGGAGCTGGGACAGCTGCCTGACAGTACCAACACATACAAGGCCGTAGGTACAGTATTTTGATTGGTCTAGAAAGATTACAAAGCAGTTGAGGAAATTGTTATACAAGTTGGCAAGAATTGTCGTAATCATCTGACAGAATTTTGCTTTCTTTACTATAACATTAGTGCCTCTTACATCCTATGTTTTCATCCTTTTGTTATGCAGGGAGAACGTGAGTGCTGAATCTAATCCAATTTTGTGCTGATATCTAACATGATAAATTATGAGCTTGTGCGAAACATCGGTTTGTTCTTGTTAACCTGTTTTAGGTTGATGAGTTCAAATGTTTAGATTATTTATTTGAATAGGAGGTCATGATTGTGTCAAGCCTCCAGATTTCTCTCCTCTCTCTCCTTTCTTTTCTTTACATGGCATTGGAGCCACAACACACTCCATTCTACCCCAATCTTAGTTCTCCTCAAATAAAAATGCCCTAAAATTTTTCAACTTGGATTATTTAAGACATGAAATGGAGAGAAAAATTCCTTCAGCTGTTCATCATTTGGATATGGGAGGAGTGAGCAGAATGCATGGACACCCCCATAGTCTACAAATGGTTGAAGCACTTGGCTAGATCACAGGTTGAAGGCTTACTTATGTGGTACTTAACTTTGATTTGTGAAGATACTAATGAATTATTCACTTTTCTGTAGACTTGCATGCTAGTGAAATAGAATTCTAGTGGTTTTTATGTGGATTAGCAGCACCTAGACCGGTTTAGATGGATGCAGTTCAAAGTACTCTCATATTTTAAAGGTGCTTTGAGGGGAATTTCCTTTATGAATTACATGAGCATCTTGATCACGAGGTTTATTCTAATCAACAGTGGGCTAGATCTTGATTAGATAGATTGTTGACCAGTGGGGTCTTGTTCATTTGTTGGAGGTCAATTTGAGTTGTGGTATATAACATTGCTTTTACTAGGTCGGGCGTTGAATCAAGGTATCTTAAGTCATGGCACTTGCTTCTTGTGAGTTGCTTTGTTGAAGCACATCGTCGAAGGATTTAGCTTTAGACATTCAGAGCAAATAAATCTCATCTGTCATTACCAAGCTGGCATTCAATTCATGTTTAGTCCGTTTGTTTCCTTCCCTATTGAGCTTGGGTGTCACATAATTGAAAATAAACTGCCATAGAATGTGATTGATATGAGGTCTTATTAGCTTGCAGACTAGGTTTCTAGAGTTCATCATGTATATAAGAGGTTAAAAGCTTTTCATATAAGCTTCAACTTTCAGGAGCGTTAGAGTATATCTCACGTTAAAGGGTGTTATAGTTTTTGTGTGTTGTCGTCTAATGTTATACATTGAAACAGGGGTCATAATTGTTGTAAAGCCTTCTCTCTTTTTTCTTATCTCTACTATTCTTGATGAAGCTCTTTCTCACATAAAATTTATCTATTATAGGTTTCTTTTAGAGCCTAAGTCAGTTTTAGTGAATGAACAGCAACAAAAGCTTAAAGATAGTGAGACTGCTATAACTTCATTACAGGTACTTTTTACATCTATGGCTTTAGAAAGTAGTTATATTTTAGTTGTAGTGATTCTCCATTACTTTTGTAATGTGCTCGGGGACTTTTAGCCTAGTCTACCGGGTGTGGATATTTTTGTACTATGAAACCGGACTGCTTGGAGGGCTTTGTTTCTTCATTTTGGTGCTTAACCCTGAATTTTCATTAAATAGTCCCAGTATAAGTTTTTGAAACTTTGTAATACTCTTCACTTGCTTGTGTATGATGTTATCATTCCCTATTAGACTTTTAACGAAGTTTTAGGTACGTATTTCTCGAATGTCAAGCCGGATTGACCCCTGAAGTATGACTGTATGAGTCATATGGACCCTTTTTTTAAGATACTTGCCTATGCCTTCTTGTATTGTGTGCATTTGTCTGCTTCAAAGATGTGGCTATGTGAAAACGTGCATTGCCATCCCACCAATCAATGTATTAAGGAATCTAATATATATAATGAGATCTTAACATTGAGAAAAAATGTAACTACTCAAATTTTATCCACCAATCAATGTATTAAGGAATCTAATATATATAATGAGGTCTTAACATTGAGAAAAAATGTAACTACTCAAATTTTATCCACTTCAAAATTCCAATCTGCAAGATTTTCCAAGTAAAGCTTGTTATTGACCATCTGATCATTGTTACTCTTACGCATAGTTGGTCTTTCTTGACCAACCATGATGTTTCTGTCATAAAATGCAAAGGTAGCAATGTCATTTTTTTTGGATCTTTCTTCAAAATAATTGTGATACTGTTCATTTTGTTCATGAGAAAGTAAGCTTTAGCAGACTTTGGTAGGATAATACTTTCCCTTAGAAATTTTGTAACCTGTGCTTGTGTACCCTGTTGTTCTTTTAGAACTACTATGTGGGTTTTTCTTTTTTCTGTAACTTTTTAAATGAATTGTCATCTATTATCAGAAATGCCGATTTGCATTTTCTTTTTGCAGACTTCAAAGGAGTACTTAGAGAAGCAAATGGCTGATGTGGAGAACAACTTGAGGGAGCTCCTTCAACAAGATCCAGGTCTCGCTCAACAAATCATGTCTATGTCCGTAATGTAGATATAGGGCCTTGTGAGCACTCGGATGCATCGACCACTTGTGTTCTGGCTCAGTGTAGCTTTGAATGCCGTCGCCCTAGACTGCATTATTGTGCTTATGTTTTATTTTCCTTTGAAAGTTTCTGTTTCTAGTGTCAGGGCTCGCTCTGTACTCTGTGAATCTCTGAACATCTTGCATCTTTAGGATATGAATCTTCATTGGCTTGCTATTTCCTTGAGTAGAATAGCCTTTCTAAAGTTAAATTAATAGTGCAAATGTTTTTTCCCCTGTTGATGAAAAGAAAAGCTCTCTTTGTTCATATGTCTCTGTTTGAAAATCCTTCTAATCATCAAAACAAATAAATTTGTGGATAACACTTTGGAAACTCCTTTGAATTGGTTAACCATGATTTCACAGAGCTAAACAAAATGAAGAAGCTTTCTTTGTGGCATGACACTCGTAAATTTACGTCATGATCTCTCTTTTCATCACTTTTGGTTGGGTTTAATCGTTTGGATTTTTAGGATACGGCAGGATAAGAAAATCTAGGGATTTTGCTATGTCCTATCCACTGTTTGGTGCATCGCAGTTATAAAACCCGATATTTGTATATCTTATCATGTCCATTATTTAGTATGAACCAAGTATTGCTGTAAATGAGCAAACAAAGATGGTAAGAATTTCTCATGATTCGAAATGCACAAACGCATATGACTTCCATCGATCAATTCATATTTATTGTACGATCTACGTGTTAAATAGAAAAAGAGCTCATTATTATTCTAAAGTGGATCAACAATGACAATGAGTGTAAATGGGCTATAGCAATATTGACGAGATAGATCAGCTAGCGAACACCAATTCTAGTGAAAGAGAGAAACATGATTATTCACTTTTGCAATTTCGCAAAGTATAGTGCTTCAACTCTCATCATTTTTGTAAAACTTTAATATGAACCCTAGAATTACGGAAAAGATGAGTTTGACTCTTGTAACATGAACAAGAGAATCACGGTGAAGAAGAAACTTAGACTCTTTAGTCGTATCGTGGAGCTTTGATGTGAACAAAGACTCTAGTGGGGTTGTGAAGCTTCAACATAAATTAAAGATATAGAGAAGGAGTTGAATTGAATTAGAAAGATCCATTTCAAGTTCAAATTTGTTCATTTAAAATTAGATTTATTTACTTATTATTTAATTATTTTTCGCTCTTTTTTGTTCCCTCCATAAATTCTTTGATAAAAATATTATTGAATTTTTAAACTATATTAATCTACCTAAATATGTCATTAATATAGATAATGGATAAGTTTAGAATAATATTTATAGAATAGAAAAGCAATTCAAATATATAAAAAATAGAAATAAATAAAAAATAAGAAATTATTCATTATTTTTTTTGCTATTTTGAATTTTCTTTTTATAGTAAAATCAAAATACTAGCTTGTATGTAATTTTGTAATTTTAGAATTTTGTCATTTGAGAAAAATAACTTTTATACCATGGATATAAATCCTATCCACCCCCACCTCTCCCATGACATATTCTTATTAGGGTTATATTTCCCTTATATCCGACTTTATCCTATTTTGAGTAATAACCAAACACAGGGATAAAATTTATTTTATCACGACTTTTATCTTGGCTCTCAAAAGTATGCGGGATTTGCATTCTTGAAAAATAATCGTCGAATTTGTTAAGCTAATCAGCTTGGCAAATTATTTCAGATCAAGTAAACGTACTTAGATGTTTTCATATCAAGGCAACTTTTCTAGGACATGCCTCTAGGGTAGACCTCAATGGGCAAGTTGGTTTTGGTACCAAGTTTAAAAATCCTTGTCTAGGCTTGCATATGATTACTGTCGGGCTAATCCAGCTTGATAAGAAAGCCGAGCAGGCTGCCATGATTAGCCTGTACCCCAGAGTCTAGTGGCCCAATGCAATTAGTAAGATGTTTTTAAGTGTCACACCCCAAACTTGGAAGATGACATGATCGTCCTCTCATTCGAAGAATACACCCTCAAACATATATGTGTGTGTGCGCGTGTGAGAGAGACTTGATTACAGTTTAGAGTTCTGAAACCCATTAACAATATATATTTTCCCAAATTAAGAAACTAAACTTCAATAGACCGCGTTTCATAAATATCCAACTATCAATATTCATACCCACAATCCAAATACCCAAAGTTTCCCCGTCGCTATCGCTCTCGTACTACTCGTTGCTTTCTGAACAGCTTGAAAAAGATTGGAATGAATGATGTGAGTGAATACAGCTCAGTGATTAATAAATCTTTTCTAAACAAATCAAACATTCACTATGCAACTTTATAAAACGATATTATAATTCACCACTTGCAAATCTGGCACACGATGTACGTAAAACATCATAATGGGCTATATCTTTTCACGAAAAAATTATTTATCTATTTATATCAGTCAACAATATCATATTAACAATAACAAATCAACCATCAATGGTCCGTTCCATTGATTAATTTCTATCAAATCAAATGTCAATAGTCCATTTTATCGATCAATGTAATGCTCAATATCTAACTATGCTCACACTCAATCCTCGTGACAAATGCAGCCAAGGGGCTATTTGGTAACGTTGTTATTTATTTGATTCTTGTGCTTTTGTTCCCAAGAACAGAAAAAGAACACAAATCTATTTGATAACGTCAGATAATTATTCTGTTCCAGCGAGCAGATCAGTGACTAAGGAAAATATTGGGAACATAAGAGAAAAAAAAAGCTACTTCTCTGTCTCTGGGAATGGAATTAGAAAAATTATTTTTTGCTTAAAAAATTGTTACAAAAAAGGCCCCAAGTTGCCTATATCAGCTAGTCGTTCCGCCCAGAAAGACGCCCTAATAACAATATGCATACTTACTCCCTTAATGAGTTCAAATCATAATCATATGAGCATAATCCACCAACCTCAATCTCCAATGACCCACAACTAAAGCTAGAAAACCATCTCAAAACTCATGTTTACTAACCAAATCATATAATTTTTCGCGATTCAATACATTCAAAGATAGTTCCTATCATAAACCATATTCAAAGTCAATAACTTTTCGAAATTCTTTCATAACAATGTTTCGCAAACCATTTAAAGGCAATAAGCTTAAAATTTAATGAAAAGAAATCTTGCCATTTCAAATAAACAAAACGGTAGTAAATGCTCGATCCGATTCTATGCAACCAAAAGTGTCATTTCTTAACTCATAATATAACTAATCCATATTGCTTTCAAATATAAGTTTATACTACTCATTGGGGAAAGTTGAAAAACAACCTACGAAGGGTAGTTGAATAGAGGAGCTTATATAACTATCATTTAAACAAAAAACGATATCAAAATTCGAGTGATACACTAACCTAAAGAATGACTCGATCAAACTACGCCTAATCATCGATAAAATCACTTCTACGCGCTCATGGAAAAACTCGTTTATGATAAAATTTTATCTTTGTCCGTCATTTGTATCTCACACGCGAAACTTTAGAAATTCCTTTCGATCAAACCGTGCTTCGGAATCGATTTTCATCAAACTCTACGGCTTCAGAACTCTCTAAACTATCATTTCCATAAAATCGAGCCTTGATAACTCCTCAGCCGAACCTCACAGTTCAAAATTCATCCAATCTTGAATTTATGATCTAAATTCGAAAATTACTCCGATGAAACGAACAGCCAGTTCAATTACCCATCCAACACTGCGAAACGAGGCTAATTTAGCTTGGCGAGGTCCCCATGACGTGTACTCGCCAGCTTTTTCTCTCCTCTCTTTTTCTTCTTGTTTTTTCTTGCTGCGTCACTTTCCACTTTCCTTTGTTCATCTTTCGGTTGGTCCCTTTCTTTTTCACAGCCGCTTTACCGAAGGAAACATTTTAAACTAAGCACCCTCTCTGAGTCGGTTGAGATGAGCCTAGTCATGAAAGGGGTGTCCAAGTGTCCCCTAGTCAAAGCATGCAATATGATGGTTGTCTGCATGAAACATGTTTTTCTCTTTTCTTTTCTTTTTTCTATTTTTCTAATTAGGGTTGATACCTCCAAAAAATCTAATAAATTTATCCCAAGTTAATAACCATAAAAATCTCAAACTGGTATATCTATAACAAATTTACCATTCGTTAGTTTTCGTTAAATTTTACTATTAAATTACTGAGTTAAATGACACGTGACAATTGACGGATGTGCCAATTTGAAGTTTCAACCCTCCATATTTTTATGGGTATATTAATTTGAGTTTTTTTTATAATATTAACCCAATTTAACAAAAGCTAAGGAAGATAAATTTTAATATGTTTACCAGTTTGAGATTTTTTTTACCAATAATTAATTTAAGATAAATTTATCATAAATATATCGATTTGAGGTTTTTTGTAGTATCAACCCTTCTATCACAAGCAGGCATATCACTTCGTAAATGAAATCGTGGCAATGTCCGAGACTCCGAGAGTTTATCAAGGGACTCTTCTGTTGTGCATAACTCCTTTCATTATTGATATGGACATGCACAATAGAGACAGAGAGAGCGAGCGAGTTCCATCTCAAATGGCTACGGTTTGTCGAGATCTTGCAAAGGCTTGTCGAGACTGGGGCTTCTTCATGGTACGTCTGTTC